>JASVEL010011989.1:0-124812 GCA_032618575.1 Nicotiana noctiflora | reverse complement strand
GAAGGCACTGCTGTTTTCTGCTGCAATAAATGCAGAGAATTTTTGGTCTTCACGATCGCGAAGCTGTGTATGCGGTCGCGTAAGAGGAAGATGTTGAGCTCTGCGATCGCGAGGCAGAGTCTGCGATCGTGTAGGGCAAAGTTGGGAAGCAAGGCGATCACGGGTAGTCTCATGCGATCGTGTAGGGTCGAAGTTGGAAGCTGTGCGATCGCAGAGGGTGTGTCGCGATCGCATAGAAGGAAAGTTGGTCAATCAGATTTTGTGCTTCGCGATCGCGTGCCAAGGGCCGCGGTCGCATAGAGAATTTTTGGAGCCTAGAAAGTTTGTGCATCGCGATAGCGAGCCAGTGGCTGTGATCGCATAGAGATAACTGGCAGTCAGAATATTAAAAGACCAGAGCAGTCTATTCGCGAACCATATACCCATAACCTCCATTTTTGAGTTCTAAGATAGAATATTGACGGGAATTGAAGGGGATTTCACCGGGTAATCATCGGAGATAAGTTTTATGGCCTAAATACGTTATTTTATTATGGAATCTTTGAGTATTTCACTGTTAATGGGAGATTAATGGGGGATTTTAGCCCTAGACCTAGGTTATGGAAAATCATTGATTTGAATGGGCAAACGGAGTCCGATTTTGGTAAACTTTATATGCATGGACTCGTGTTGAGATAAGGATTCCGAATATGTAACTTTCATAATTTTTTGAGAAGCGTACCGAAATTCGGGTTTTGGCAACTTTGTAGTTTTTGGTGTAATTTGAATTGTTTTGACTGGGTAACGTCCCATTGGCCTATTTTGATGTATTTCTATTGAATTTGATCAGATTCTACACCTGTGGAGGCCGATTCTCATGGCAAGGACATCGCGAACTATTCGTCGAGCCGAGTCAAGGTGAGTAATGGGTGTGGGTGATGACCAGCGGGTTCGAAACCCCGATATACCACTTTGTGACGATGTATTGTGGCAAGAGACGTACTCTCCTGTGAGTGCGGGGTCGAATATGATTGGGGACTATGGCTTAGTCCGACCTGTTGATACTATACTGTGTTTTTGGCTACTATTGGGCCGGTGAACCTCCTACTTGGATGGTTGTGTACATTTTTGGGCTGTGAGCCAGTCGTTGGGATCCTGCGAGGATCGTTATTATTCTTTCTGTGATATTGACATGCTATTTTACTACTAGTCTTGAGCTCTTTCTGTCATAATGGTTTTCTAAACTCTGGAATTTCTGATATACTGTTTTCTACTGAAAAAATGATAAAGAGAGTTTTCAAATACTACTTTTGAGCCTGTGAGGCTACATTGCATATTAGCTGACTGGTAGTGGATCGGGCTGCGCACCGCAGCGTATCATGATATTGTGCTTGTGTTGTAGGAGCCCTTCCGGAGTCTGAACCCCTACAGTGAGCACGGGTACCCAAATAGATTGGGCTATGCGTCGTAGTGGTCATATTCATGCATTGCATTGCATTTAGCTATACCTGTTAGCTGTTATGCTGTTAGTGGATATTGCTATTCCGGATATTATTCATGTTGACACTGTTGCAAGGTATTTGTGTATAGCTCTACTTAGTTCTATATTGGGTATTCTTACCTTCACTGTCTTACCCCTGCTTATTACCACTGAGTCTGGAAGTACTCACTTCACTCCCTGCACCTTATGTGCAGATCCAAGTACGTTGCAGCAGACTTGATTACGTAGCTGCTTGGAGTTATTTCTGGATAGTCAAGGTAGCTGCCGCGTCCGCAGGACCTGACTCTCTCTCCAGCTTATCTTTATTCATGCTTTATCTTTTTCCGCACTTAAGCACAGTTGTATACACTATTACACTTCATATATTCTGGTAGAGGCTCATGACTTGTGATCCCCCAGTCTTTTGGGAGGTTTTATTGGCTTGAGATGTGTAATACCCGTATTTGGATATTTTCATTATTATCGTTCTATCTTTGTTTAATCCTAAAAGTGGTTAATGTGAGCTGACGGCTCCATGATTTCTGTTGATTGGTCGGGCTGGCCTAGCAGTATGCTGGGCGCCATCACGACCGGGTTTGGTGTCCTGACAGGCACCAGGTGCCAGTCACGCCCCCAGGCTCGGGACGTGACAGAGTGGTGTCAGAGCAGGTCGTGTCCTAGGATGTTTACAAAGCCGTGCCTAGTAGAATCTCTCTTATGGGTGTGTTTCCTTGTGACGGCCCAAAGGGTCATCACCTGTTTTCTTCATTTGTCCTGCACTTCTGAGGCCTTAAAAACCTCATTTTATACTGCCTCGATTTACATGCATAGTTCGGGCATGTAGCCGGGAAGATTTTGTGTTAGAATATGTGAATTCTATGAAAAATTTGAAGAAATTTGATATTAATATTGATATAGTTGACTTCGGTCAATAGTTTTTGATAAACAGACCCGGACCCGAGGTCGGACGGTCCCGAAAGGTCCGTAGGAAAAAATGGGACTCGGGCATGCATCCGGAGTCGAATTCTGAGGCCTAGAGCCCAAGATATGAATTTTTTGTTAAATTGTTTTTGCTGAAATTATTAAATGAAAATGGATTAAATGACCATGGTATCGGGCTTGTATTTTGGTTCCGACGCCTGGTACTAGTCTTAAATATTATTTAAGTACTTCCTGCAAAGTTTGACGACATTTGGACGTCGTTTGATGTGTTTTGAACCTTGAGTTCCAAATTTGAAAGTTTATGAAGTTAAAGGAAGAAAATCATGAATTTGAGGCTTGATCTTATGAAAATGATGTTATATTGGCGATTTGATCGCGCGAGCAAGTTCGTAGTATGTTTATGAAGTTGTGTGCATGTTTGGTTTGGAGCCCGAGAGCTCGGGTAAAGATTCGATAGGCCGTTAGAGCAAATTTTACAAAATAACACAGCTGGTATTTTTCCCCCAGCTGATATCTTCGCAATTGCGAAGAAATACTCGCAATTGCGAGATGACCCATACTTAGCCTTGGTTCGCAAATGCGAACCAAACTTCGCAAATGCAAAGTTGGTAGGAAAACGCATAGGATCCCAAATGCGAGTAAAACCTCGCAAATGCAAAGAACTCAGCAAACACCTTAAGTTCGCAAATGCGAATTTTATCTCGCAAATGCGAGGCTGACAGGCTTGGGCCAAGTTCGTAAATGCGAACGTTTTCTCGCAAATGCGAGGGCAATAGTCAAAACCTGCTAAGTTCGCAATTGCGAACAAATGTTCGCAATTCCCATATCCGCAGCTGTGCAATCTGATACTTAAGCGAATTTTAAACCCTTTTTCACCATTCTTTCAAAATACAACACATCACACACGATTCTTCAAGAACAAGATCACTCCAAATCACTTGTAAGTCACTTTTTTACTTAATTCTTTTAATTCGTAACATCATTAAACATGTTTTCCAAGAGAAATCAAAGGTTTTCATGGTGGAAATTGTTGTTTTTGGGTAGAACCTAGGTTTTTCATGAATTGGGGAATTGGACCTCGATTTGAGGTCCGATTTTGAAACAAATCATATAATTGAACTCGTGAGGGAATGTGTGACCAGAATTTGGTCTGAACCCCGAGTTCCGACCACGTGGGACCAGGGGCATTTTGGGAAATTTTGGGTTAAACTTTGAGGAAACCATTTTTAAGCATCCAAATCAATTTATATAGTATTTATTAAAGTAATTGAACCAATTGTGATTAGATTCGAGCAAGTTGAAGGTTGAAATTCAAGGTAAAGCTATAATTGAAGGATAATTGGATTTCAAGGCTTAGAGGTAAGTGTTTGATCTATCCTAGCTTGAGGGAATAGGATTAATGTGTTAATTGCTATGTGATCGAATGCGGTGTATGGGCTGTGGTGACGAGCATCCATACACAGGCGTCTAGCATGACCGTGATTCGTTTGTTGACATATATTGTGAGTTAATGTGGGATGTTTTGAAGTCATAATCTTGAACCCTTGCCGGGTTGTGAAGTTGATTATTGTTTTCCCTTGCCGGGACTATTGTGAATTTGATTATTGTTTTCCCTTGCCGGGACTTTATTGTGAAGTTGATTATTGTTTCCCTTGTCGGGACTTTACGGTGATGATTATTGTGTCCCTTGCCGGGACGGTTCATGTTAATTGTTTCATTCTTTTGCCCTTAACTGTGATTGTTATTTGGGTGAGGAAGAGTGATAATGCACGAAGGGTGATGTCGTGCCTTTTTTATCGATTATGCACGACGGATCATGCTGTGCCTTGTTTATTGATTATGCATGAAGGATCATGTCGTGCCTTGTTTATTGATTATCCACAAAGGATCATGCTGTGCCTTGTGATACTGATTATGCACGAAGGAACATTCTGTGCCGTTGTTATTTGAACCATGCACGAAGGATCATGCCGTGCCATGGATGTGAGGATGAGAGTAAAAGAACGAAGGGTGATGTCGTGCACGTTTATTTGATTATTTGGTGAGGATGAGAGTAAAAGCACGAAGGGTGATGCCGTGCAACTATTTGAATTTCTTGTTTTTGGTGATAGCTGTTTTTACTACACTTTGAGTCTCTTCACTGATTCATTATATGTTGTTGATTGTGTATCCCCAGCATGATATTCCTTTGTTAATTATATTACTTGATAATTTTGTTATTTTGTGGTATATACATATATAGAACTGCACAGGTTTATGTGAGTATCTGGTCCTAAGCTTGTCACTACTTCGCCGGGATAGGCCAGGCACTTACCAGCACATGGGGTCGGATTGTGCTGATACTGCACTTCTGTGCATTTTTGTACTGGTCCAGGTTTCGACCAGGAGTAGTAGCAGCAGTAAAGTATTTGTGGGATTTCTGTGCTTACGGGACCGAGGTAGATTGCAGGCGTCCGCAGGCCCGACGTCTATTCTATTTATCTTATTATTGTTGTGGTCTCATTGTTTCGAGACAGACGGATGTTCATTATCTTCTTTCAGACCATTATGTGTAGTATTCTTTAGTAGTTCGTGAGTTGGTTCTCCACATCTTGGGTAGTGGATTATATCAGTTGTTTTACATTATTATTATTCATCTCTATTTCGAAAGACTTCCGTATTTAACAAATTGAGTAATTATTTCTTGCGATTAAATATGAGAACAAAAATGATGGTATGGATAGGAGAATGTTGAATGAATTGGCTTGCCTAGCTACCACGAGTAGGTACCATCACGATCCCGATGATGGGGGAAAAATTCGGGTCGACAAGTTGGTATCAGCGCTCTAGGTTACATAGGTCTCACCACTCACGAACAAGCTTAGTAATGTTTGAGGGGTAGGTACGGAGACGTCTATACTAGTCCTCCAGAGTCTATTGAATTAGGAAAAAGTCTCTCATTTGTCCCTTCTTGTCGTGCGATTGTTCCTCAAATACTGATTGAATTTCTACTCTGTCCTTTCGCAGATGGTGAGGACACGCGCTTCTTCTTCCGCCGATCAGCAGCCTGAGCCCCAAGTAGCTCCCGTGAGGGGCAGGGGCCGAGGCCGTGGTAGGGGCAGAGCTCAGCCCCAGGCAGCGATCCCAGATGTGGAGCCTCATGTTGAGATTGGTGAGGAGGTTCCAACTCCAGCAGCTCCAGTGGGCCCAGCTCAGGTCCTAGAGGAGGCCTTATTTACCCCGGATCTTCGGGAAGCTCTGGTCAGAATAGCGGGTTTTATGGGTAGTGTTTCCAGAGCAGGGTTATTACCAGTTGCACCAGCCACTTCTCAAGCTGGAGGAGGGGTCCAGACTTCTGTCGCACGTACTCCAGAGCCAGAAGCTCCCCAGCCTCAGGCACTAGTAGTTCAGCCAGTATTGGCCACTCAGTCAAGCACCACAACTCAGGCCGGAGATGGAGCAGCCATGACTTCTGATGCTTTATGGAGACTTGATCGGTTCTCCAAGCTGTTTACCACTACTTTCAGTGGTGCCACATCATAGGATCCCCAGGACTTCTTATTCAGTTGCCATGAGATTCTCAAGACTATGGGAATAGTGGAATCCAATAGAGTTGATTTCTACACATTCAGGCTTTCAGAATCCGCCAAGACTTGGTGGAAAGATTACTGTTTGACTCGACCAGCAGGGTCCCCGGCTTTAACATGGGACTAGTTTGTGAAGTTATTTCTAGAGAAATTTCTCCCTGTTACCCAGCGGGAGGCACTTCAGAGGCAGTTTGAGCGCCTCCAGCAGGGTTCTATGATTGTTACCCAGTATGAGACGAGGTTTGTTGATCTGGCACGTCATCCAGTTGTGATACTCCCCACAAATCGAGAGAGGGTCCGCAGGTTTATAGATGGGCTAAATCAGCCGATTCGACTTCAGATGGCTATGGGAGTTGGGAGTGACATATCTTTTTAGGAGGCAGCTAATGCAGCTCGTAGAGTTGAGATGGCTCTCGCTCGGGGAGGTGGTTATCCTTCAGACAAAAGGCCTCGCCATTCCGGCAAATTTAGTGGTACTTCTTCTAGAGGCAGGGATTCTTATGCTAGGGGCCAGTCTTCCGGGCCTTTTCAGTCAGCCCTCCAGGCTTCGCAGGGTGGTCTAGGTGATCGTGGTGTTCGTGAGCAGTATTGAGATTAGCCTCCCATCAGTGCTCAGCCTCTTTAGAGCGTTCGTGGGGGCCATTCAGGTCGTTAGGGCCAGCAGCCCCATCATCCAAAATGTTGTTATGGTTATGGTGACCCAGGTCATCTTGTCAGGTTTTGCCATCGAGCAATGGGCAACACTCAACAGCGGGGTCCTCGTCCCATGATTCAGGCCCTAGCTGACCCACAGCCTGCCCAGCCAGTTAGAGGCAGGGGTAGAGATCGTAGAGGTGGAGGTCGGGACCATAGAGGTGGAGAACATCCCGCCAGAGGTAGAGGTCAGCCAATGGATGACCGTCCCAGAGACATAGCTCAGAGGGGAGGTGTCGATCCCCGATTTTATGCTTTACCAGCTAGGCCAAAGGAAGAGGCATCAGATGGTGTGATTACAGGTACCATTCTGGTTTGTGATAGAGGTGCTTCAGTATTATTTGACCCTGGGTCTACATATTCATATGTGTCTTCCTACTTTGCACCATACCTGGCTGTGCCTAGCTATGCCTTGGATATTCCAGTTTATGTGTCTATACCAGTGGGTGACTCTATAGTAGTAGATCGGGGTGCATCGTTCGTGTGTGGTTATATTCGGGGGTCTTGAGACCCATGTTAATTTATTGCTATTAGACATGATGTATTTCGATGTCATATTGGGGATGGACTGGTTGTCGCCGTATCATGCTATCCTAGACTGTCATGCCAAGACAGTGACATTGGCCTTGCCAGAATCACCCCGACTAGAGTGGAGAGAGACCTCAGGCCACTCCGTTCGCACTGTTATTTCCCGTGTTAAGGCTCGATGCATGGTCGAGAAGGGGTGTCTAGCTTATTTGGCATATGTTCGTGATCCTAGCCGGGAGAGGCTCGGTTGTTGGGTACAGACATAGTTCAAGAGGCCTTGGACAAGGTCATGACTATACAGGGGAGATTGCGTTCAGCTCAGTCCAGACAAAAGACTTATGCAGATCGTAAGGTCTGAGATGTGGATTTCATGGTTGGTGAGTGGGTATTGCTCCGGGTGTGGCCTATGAAGGGTGTGATAAGGTTCGGAAAGAAGGGCAAGCTCAGTCCTAGGTATATTGGCCCATTTGAGATTCTGGACCGAGTGGGAGAGGTGGCTTACAGACTAGCACTGCCACAAAAGGCTTACAGTCTTTCATGTATCTATGCTTCGGAGGTACCACGGGGATCCCACACATGTGTTAGACTTCGGTACTGTCTAATTGGACAATGATCTATCTTACGAGGAGGAGCCGGTGGCCATTCTAGACCGGCATGTTCGACAGTTGAGGTCGAAGAGTTTTCCTTCTGTGCGTGTCCAGTGGAGAGGTCAGCCTCCCGAGGCATCGACCTGGGAGTCCGAGTCTGATATGCAGAGCCGTTACCCACATTTGTTCCCCGACTCAGGTATTTCCTTCGCTTGTCCATTCGAGGACGAACGCTTGTTTTAGAGGTGGAGGATGTGACGACTCAAAAGGTCATCACCTATTTTCCTCATTTGTCCCACGCTTCCGAGGCCTTGAAAACATTATTTTATATTGCCTTGATTTACATGCATAGTACGGGCATGTAGCCGGAAAGATTTTGTGTTAGAATTTGTGAATTCTATGAAATATTTGAAGAAATTTGATATTAATATTGATATAGTTGACTTTGGTCAACATTTTTTGGTAAACAGACCCGGACCCGAGGTCGGACGGTCCTAGAAGGTCCGTAGGAAAATATGGTACTCGGGCATGCGTCCAGAGTTTGAGGTCTAGAGCCCAAGATATGAATTTTTCTGTTAAATTGTTTTTGCTGAAATTATTAAATGAAAATGGATTAAAGGACCATGGTATCGGGATCATATTTTGGTTCCGACGCCCGGTACAAGTCTTAAATATTATTTAAGTACTTCCTATAAAGTTTGACGACATTTGGTCGTCGTTTGATGTGTTTTGAACCTTGAGTTCCAAATTTGAAAGTTTATGAAGTTAAAGGAAGAAAATCATGAATTTGAGGATTGATCTTATGAAAATGATGTTATATTGGCGATTTGATCGCACGAGCAAGTTCGTAGTATGTTTTTGAAGTTGTGTGCGTGTTTGGTTTGGAGCCCGAGGGCTCGGGTAAAGATTCGATAGGCCGTTAGAGAACATTTTGCAAAATAACACAGCTGGTATTTTCCCCCAAGCTGATATCTTCGCAATTACGAAGAAATACTCGCAATTGCGAGATGACCCATACTTAGCCTTGGTTCACAAATGCGAACCAAACTTCGCAAATGCGAAGTTGGCAGGAAAACGCATAGGATCGCAAATGCGAGTAAAACCTCGCAAATGCAAAGAACTCAGCAAACACCTTAAGTTCGCAAATGCGAATTTTATCTCGCAAATGCGAACGTTTTCTCGCAAATGCGAGGGCAACAGTTAAAACCTGCTAATTTCGCAATTGCAAACAAATGTTCGCAATTCCCATATCCGCAGTTGTGCAATCTGATACTTAAGCGAATTTTAAACCCTTTTTCACCATTCTTTCAAAACCCAACACATCACACACGATTCTTCAAGAACAAGATCACTCCAAATCACTTGTAAGTTACTTTTTACTTAATTCTTTCAACTCCTAACATCATTAAACATGTTTTCCAAGAGAAATCAAAGGTTTTGATGGTGGAAATTGTTGTTTTAGGGTAGAACCTAGGTTTTTCATGAATAGGGGAATAGGTCCAATTCCGAAACAAATCATATAATTGAACTCGTGAGGGAATGGGAGACCGAATTTTTGTCCGAACCCCGAGTTCCGACCATGTGGGACCAGGGGCGTTTTGGGAAATTTTGGGTTAAACTTTGAGAAAACCATTTTAAGCATCCAAACCAATTTATATAGTATTTATTAAAGTAATTGAACCAATTGTGATTAGATTTGAGCAAGTTGAAGGTTGAAATAGGAGGTAAAGCTATAATTGAAGGATAATTGGACTTCTAGGCTTAGAGGTAAGTGTTTGATCTATCCTAGCTTGAGGGAATAGGATTAATGTGCTAATTTATGTGATCGAGTGCGGTGTATGGGCTGTAGTGACGAGCATCCATACACCGGCGTCTAGCATGATCGCAAGTCGTTTGTTGACATATATTGTGAGTTAATATAGGATGTTTTGAAGTCATAATCTTGAGCCCTTGCCGGGTTTTGAAGTTGATTATTGTTTTCCCTTGCCGGGACTTTATTGTGAATTTGATTATTGTTTTCTCTTGCCGGGACTTTATTGTGAAGTTGATTATTATTTCCCTTGCCGGGACTTTACGGTGATGATTATTGTGTCCCTTGCCGGGATGGTTCATAGTAACTATTTCATTCTTTTGCCCTTAACTGTGATTGTTATTTGGGTGAGCAAGAGTGATAATGCACGAAGGATGATGTCGTGCCTTGTTTATTGATTATGCACGAAGGATCATGCCGTGCCTTGTTTACTGATTATGTAGGAAGGATCATGTCGTGCCTTGTTTATTGATTATGCACGAAGGATCATGTCGTGCCTTGTGATACTGATTATGCACGAAGGAACATTTCGTGCCGTTGTTATTTGAACCACGCACGAAGGATCATGCCGTGCCATGGATAATGAGTGTAAAAGCACGAAGGGTGATGTCGTGCACTTTTATTTGATTATTTGGTGAGGATGAGAGTAAAAGCACGAAGGGTGATGCCGTGCAACTATTTGAATTTCTTGTTGTTGGTGATAGCTGTTTTTACTACACTCTGATTCTATTCACTGATTCAATATATGTTGCTGATTGTGTATCCCCAGCATGATATTCCTTTGTTAATTGTATTACTTGATAATTCTGTTATTTTGTGGTATATACATATATAAAACTGCACAGGTTTATGTGAGTGTCTGGTCCTAGGCTTGTCACTACTTCGCCGGGATAGGCCAGACACTTACCAGCACATGGGGTCGGATTGTGCTGATACTGCACTTCTGTGCATTTTTGCACATGTCCAGGTTTCAAGCAGGAGCAACAGTAGCAGTAGAGTATTTGTGGGATTTCTGTACTTACGGGACCGAGGTAGCGTGCAGGCGTCCGCAGGCCTGGCGTCTCTTCTATTTATCTTATTATTGATGTGGTCTCATTATTCTGAGACAGACGGATGTTCATTATTTTCTTTCAGACCATTATGTGTAGTATTTCTTAGTAGTTCGTGAGTTGGTGACTCCATATCTTGGGTAGAGGATTATATCAGTTGTTTTATATTATTATTATTCATCTCTATTTCGAAAAACTTCCGCATTTAACAAATTGAGTAATTATTCTTACTATTAAATATGAGAACAAAAATGATGGTATAAACAGGAGAATGTTGAATGAATTGGCTTGCCTAGCAACCACGAGTAGGTGCCATCACGATCCCGATGATGGGAGAAAAATCCGGGTCGTGACATTCCTGCCACATTTATAATTTAGAGGCTATAGGGCATTTAGGAAATGTTACCCTTCTTTTGTTTCTAGATCGTTCCATAGAGCTGAGTCATAAAAACTCAGTATGGAGCTTTCGCCAAATTTTATATGCACCAGAGGTGCAAGTATCACAGTAGACCTTTAAGTTTTAATGTCAAAAGGAGATTATGAACGAAACAGGAGATACGATGGTAGGTTGAAAACTAAGTAGGGTAAAGGTGAAGAAAATATGAGATACTCAAGCACAAAAAGTTGTGAATAGTCTAGACCTGATAGAGGTTGAGTTAATTTAGAGAGGAGACCCTAATAAAAACTTTTGTAAATCTTCAAGAATTAACATTCGAGGACGAATGTTCTAAAGGGGGGAAGGATGTTACAACCCATAAATTAAACAAGTAGTTGAATTTTGTTATGTGAAGAAATCTTGTAGACATGATTCATTTCCCTTGTTCTAGTTTGGCCACCTTAATTCTTTTCCATCATTCTCTCATATTCTATTGATAGCATTGCAACAGGGTTCATTTGAAATTACTTCAAAATAATATATGTTGGTCTCATATGAAGATGTAAAGGGGAGATGTCGGTATTTTCTGCTAACTAAATTATTTTAGTAAAAACTTTATAAGTATAATTTTGGGTAGTTCCATTATTACTATTTTCGAATATGGTAAATTATATTCATAAGAGAAATTTTATGTTATTTCATTATTGTAAAGATAAAAATTATTTTCGCATAAGAAAAGAAGGTTATCTTTTTATCATTTTAAGAAATAAGCATATGAAAATTTTTACTCTTTAGGAAAATTAAAGGTTAATATATATACATAGATGTTTTAATAAAATATTAGTGTATGAATTTATTTTACATGGTACCACATGATCGTAATAGTATGGTATATAAAATATATTAAAAATAAGTAAAATTTTAAGTAATTTAAGACAATTTTTAAATTTACGAATAATTGATAAATTATCGGGTAACAAAATATTACCGAATTACCTAATAAGTGGATATAGATTAAAATCCCATCCCACTCCCACGTGGCAAGCAAGCCACAACATATGACTCTTAGCCATATTGGGTGAGTCAACTAATTTAAAAAGAGGAAATTACACAAGCTACCTATTAAAAGCAAAGTATTTATCTTTACCCATTGTTAAACTTATTATATTGTATACCTTTCTAACAAAACTAATTACCAGCCTAACTATCCCTAGTTTTGTTTGACCATCTAATATTATTTCCTTCCCATTTGAAAGATCCACAATCATATAAATACCATTATAAACCTCCAAGAGTACTACACCGTGATAATCTTTTTTCAACTGATTATTAATCATTATCACATAAAAATAATGGATGTAATTTTATCTGGAAACAAAAAAATTGAAACTCCATATGAATGAGTTCGCAATGCCAGATATGATTTTTTTCATATTGTTTTACTATTGAAATTCGTTAGTTATTGTTCTTTGATGTGTAGATTGTAACTTTAATGCCGATTTTTGGAGATTTATTGCCAGAAAATTAAATCCATCATTGAAGGACCTTGAAGCTTGAAACTCATAACTTGATTTATTTGAGTTTTTAATTATTTTGATTCGATTCTATATGAGTTTGTTTGGAAAGTTGATTGGAGGTTTTAGCTAAAGTTTTAGTTAATTTGGTGGAGATTTGTAGTTGATTTTAGAAATTTGGGTTGAAATATAGTTGAATGTGACGACCCGGCCCATCGTCACGCGAATTGTCACCATGTTATGTTGTAATATTTTATGCTTTTACATCAGTATTAGAGTCTATCGGGTGAGTTAGGAGTGATTTGGATTGAAAATGAGGCATATAGCCTTTTTGAAGGAAGCTTGAATATGGAAAGTCAACCTGGAGTTGACTATTTAGTTAGAGTGCTCGGAATCGGATTCTGATGATGTGGTCAGTTCCGGGAGGTGATTTGTGACTTAGAGGAGCGATCGGAATTTAATTCGGAGGTCCGGTGTAGAAATAGGCTTGAATTGGCTAAGGATGAATTTTGGCAAAATCCGAACGGTAGGTGAGATTTTTATCTGGGGGTCAGAATGGAATTCCGACAATTTATGTAGCTTCGTCATGTGTTTTTGGATATGTCTGCAAATTTTCAGGTCATTCGGACGTCGTTTGGTCGGGTTTTTGATAGAATGTGTAATTTGTAAAGTTTTAACGAAGTTAGGCTACAATTCAATGTGTATTGTGGGTTTTGGTGTTGTTAGACGTGTTTTCAGAATTGGAACAAGTTCGAATAAGGTATTAGGAGGTGTTGGTGTGTTTGGATGAGGTCCCGGGGGCCTCGGGGTGTTTTCGGATGGTTAAACGGAAGAAAAACATGGAAATTGCAGGTTGAAGTAGCCTGGTTCTGTTGTTTTTGCCCCTGCGGAAATATGGGCGCAAAGGAGAGTCCGTAGGAGCGGACTGGGGAGCGCAGAAGCGCTTGTGTTCGCTGAAGCGGGTCCTGCTCCGCTGAGGCGGTGTCGCTGGTACGGAAGTTATGTCGCAGAAGCGGTCTAGGGTCGAGGGGTGAAGATCCACAGAAGCGGAATGTTGGTCGCTTAAGCGAGTCCGCAGAAGCAGACTCTGATGCGCAGAAGCAGAAAGTCCCGCAAGAGCGGTTGTGGATCCACAGGAGTGGACACGCGGAAGCGGTCCTTGGCTCGGAGAAGCGGAAGTGGCCAGTTAGGCCTGGGATTCGCAGAAGCGACCATTTGGTCATGGATACGGAATCGCAGAGGCGGAAATTGCCCGGAGAAGCGGAAATCGCTGAGGGTTTAATTATATCAGAAGTTAGAAATTTTAGAACATTTCAAACCATTTAGGGCTAGGCTTAAGAGGCGATTTGGGCAATTTTGAAAGGAAATTCAGGGAGATTCTTCAGGTAATCAACTATGGACTCAAATTATGATTTGTATTGATAAGATTATGCAAATATCTCATGAAATTAGAGGAATTTGGGGTATTTTATGGAGGTTTTCACCCTAGGCTTGAATTAGAGAAAATCAAGGATTTGAATGGGCAAATGGAGTCCGAATTTGGTAAATTTTACATGCTTAGACACATGTTGAGACAAGGGTTCCGAATATGTGACTTTCGTAATTTTTCAAGAAGCGTACCGAAAGTCGGGTTTTGGCAACTTTGTAATTTTTGGTGTAAATTGAGTTGTTTTGACTTGGTATCAATCCATTGGCCTAATTTGATGTGTTTCTACCATATTTGATCAGATTCTACACGCGCAGAGCTTGATTCTCGTGGCAATGGCATCGCGAACTAGTCGTCGAGCCGTATTGAGGTGAGTAATGGATGTGGGTGATGACCAGCGGGTTCAAAACCCCGGTACACCACTTTGTGACGCTGTATAGCGGTAAGACATGTAATCTCTTGTGTGTGCGGGGTCGATTGTGATTTGGGGACTATGGCTTAGTCCGACCTGTTGATACTGTATTATGATATTGGCTATTCTTGAGCCGTCGAACCTCCTTCTCGGATAGTTGCATGTTATATTGTGATATTGGCTACTCTTTAGCCGTTGAACCTCCTTCTTGGACGATTGAGTATACTATGGGCTGTGAGCTAGTTATTGGGATCCTGCGAGGATCGTTATCATTGTCCTGTGATATTGACATGCTAGTTTTACTACCAGTCCGTAGCTATTACTATTATCATGATACTTCCAATCTCTGGAACTTGATATTACTGTTTTCCAACTGAAAAATAATAAAAGGGTTTTCAAAACTACTTCTGAGCCTGCGAGCCTGCATTTTCATATTAGCTGACTGGTAGTGGATCGGGCTGCGAGCCGCAGCGTATATTCATGATATTGTGCTTTGGCTGTAGGAGCCCCTCCGGAGTCTGAACCCCCACAGTGAGCACGGGTACCCAAATTGGATCGGGCTACGGGCCGTGGCGGTTATTTCATGCATTGCATTGCATTTAGCTACATCTGCTAGCTGTTATACTGTGTGATTGATAATTCTTGGCGCATTACTGTCGATATTGAACTGTTACAGGGTATTAAGTACAGCTTTACATAGTGCTTTATTGTGGTTTCTTATCTACACTGTCTTACCCCTATTTATTACCACTGAGCATGTCAGTACTCATTTTACTCCCTGCACCTTGTGTGCAGATCCAGGTACCTCTCAGTAGTCCTGATTCGGTAGCTGTTCCGAGGCGTTATCTGCGGGATAGTTGAGGTAGCTACAGAGTCCGCAGGACCTGACATCCCTTCCATCTGTCATTTGATTTCGTATTTCTATTTCTTTCAGCACTGAGTATCATGTAAAACACTATTACACTTGTGTTATCTGTAGAGGCTCTTGACTCTGGACCCCTCGCTCTATGGGGAGTTGTATTGTTTGGGACATGATCCCAGTATTGGCATTTCTGTCTTTATTGACTTATTTCTGTTATGTTTAAATTGGATAAGGTGAGCTTCTAGCTCCATGAATGTTGTTGATTGGTCGGGCTGGCCTAGCAGTGTGCTGGGCGCCATCACGATCGGGTTTGGGGTCGTGACAAGTTGGTATCAGAGCCTAGGTTTACTAGGCCTCATGAGTCTTGAGCCGGTTAGTAGAGTCTTGTGGATCGGTACGGGGATGCCCGTACTTATCCTCGGGAGGCTGCAAACCTTTTAGGAAAGTTTTCACTTTTCTTGAACTCTGTCGTGCGATCTTGTTGTTCTAAGAACTGAATTTCTATATTCTATTCTCTCGCATATGGCAAGAACGCGAGCATCAGGACGAGGTGGACGACCTCCATTGCCACCTGCTAGAGGCCGTGGGCGCGGTCGTGCTAGAGGTAGAGGTAGGGCAGCTGAGGCAGTGCCAGCTGACCCGCCCGTTGTACCTGTTCAGGAGAAGCCCCCAATGGTTGATGCTCCAGTAGCCCCAATTCAGGCCCAGACTGTATCTATTGCTATTCCTGGTCTTCAGGAGACTCTGGCTCAGATATTATCGGTGTGTTCCGGTTTGGCTCAGGTAGTAGCAGCTACCGCTACTGCAGCGACATCTCAGACAGGGGGTGGTCAGCAGACCCCTGTAGCTCGCACACTTGAGCAGGTGGTTCAGGAACTTCAGATGCTAGAGGCGGTTCCCGCTTATGTGGTTGCACCAGTTAATCTTCCAGCTGCACCAGCTCCAGAGCATATGGTTCAGGTTATACCCGACGACGAGCAGCGTCGTCTAGAGAGATTTGGTAGACTCCAGCCACCCCATTTTAGTGGCGCTGAGGGCGAGGATGCCCAGGGTTTCTTAGATAAGTGCCAGAGGATGCTACGTGCAGCTGGTATTCTTGAGTCCAGCGGGGTTTCATTCACTACTTTTCAGTTTACTGGTCCAGCGTTCGATTGGTGGGAGGAGTTTGAGAGGCGTAGACGTGCGGGAGCAGCACCTCTCACCTAGCAGCAGTTTTCTACTCTCTTCTTGGAGAAGTATGTACCTCGGTCCCGTCGTGAGGAGCTTCATCGCCAGTTTGAGTGGCTGGTACAGGGCGACATGTCAGTGACCCAGTATGAGCTTAGATTCACACATTTGGCTAGAGATGCCACATGGATAATCCCTATTGATAGGGAGAGGATCAGGAGGTTCAATGATGGCCTCAACTACTCCATCTGCATTCTTATGACCAGAGAGAGTTCTATTGTCATCATTTGAGCAGGTTGTGGATATGGCATGCTCTATTGAGGCGGATCGTTGCCGAGAGAGGGAGGAGCGGGAGGCCAAGAGGCCTCGTAGTTCTAGTAGCTTCAGTAATGCTCCATCTAGAGGGCATTTCCAGCAAGGCAGAGGTCGCTCATCTAGACCTTCTCATTCAGGCTGCCCTGAGCAGAGCAGAGGTTCTTCTGGTCATGGTCGACAGGGATTCCAACAGAGCCAGTCTTCACTTAGTGCCCTCTCAGCCCAGAGTGCAACACCTACTTCTTCAGCCCAGGGTTCTTCTGCGGTGAGGGGTTCCCTTCAGTTCCCTTCTCCAGCACCAGGTAGGTGTTATGAGTGTGGTGAGTTTGGCCACATGAGAAGGCAGTGCCCTCGAATCCGTAGGGACGGGGCTCAACAGAGGGATCAACCTTCCTCTTCAGTACCATCTCAGGCAAGTAGAGGTGGAGGTCAGTCTTCTTGCGGTCGCCCTAGAGGCGAGGAGAGATCCAGTGGAGGCCAGACACGATTTTATGCACTCCCTGACAGGCATGATGCAGTTGCCTCCGATGCAGTGATTACATATATCATTTCTGTCCGTCACAGAGATGCCTCTGTTCTATTTGATCCAGGGTCCACATATTCATACGTGTCCTCTTATTTTGCACATCATCTGGGTGCGACTCGTGGTAGTCTTGATTTACCTATTCATGTACCCACCCCCGTGGGTGATACGATTGTTGTGGATCATGTTTATAGATCCTGTGTTATTTCTATTGAGGGTCTGGAGACCCAGGCAGATCTGTTATTGTTAGGGATGGTGGACTATGATGTGATATTGGGTATGGACTGGTTGTCTCCGTACCATGCTATATTGGACTGTCATGCTAAGACAGTTACGTTGGCCATTCCTGGTATTTCTCAGATTGAGTGGCGGGGTTTGACCGATTTCGTCCCTAGCCGTGTTATTTCATTCTTAAAGGCTTAGAAGATGGTTGAAAAAGGGTGTTTATCGTACTTAGCTTTTGTGAGAGATGTGGGAGCTGAGTCTCCTTTGCATTGACTCTGTACCTGTTGTGAGGTATTTTCCAGATGTATTCCCCTCAGACCTGCCGGTCATTCCGCCGAACAGGGATATTGATTTTGGCATTGACTTGGTGCCGGCACTCAGCCCATTTCCATTCCTCCTTATCGGATGGCACCAGCTGAGTTGAAAGAATTGAAAGAACAGCTTTAGGAGCTTCTAGATAAGGGTTTCATTCGCCCTAGTGTGTCCCCGTGGGGTGCACCAGTGTTATTTGTTAAAAAGAAAGATGGTTCCATGCAGATGTGTATTGATTATAGGCAATTGAACAAGGTAACAGTGAAGAACAAGTACCCTCTACCGCGCATTGATGATTTGTTTGATCAGTTACAGGGAGCTAGGGTGTTCTCGAAGATTGATCTTCGTTCAGGCTACCATCAGCTGAAGATTAGAGAGTCCGACATTATGAAGACTGCATTCAAGACCAGATATGGTCACTATGAGTTCCTTGTGATGTCTTTTGGGTTGACCAACGCCCCAACAACATTTATGCATCTGATGAACAGTGTGTTCAGGCCCTACTTGGATTCATTTGTGATTGTGTTCATTGATGACATTCTAGTCTACTCCCATAGTCAGGAGGAGCATGCTCAGCATCTGAGTATTGTGTTGCAGAGATTGAGGGAGGAGAAGTTGTATGCTAAATTCTCCAAGTGCGAGTTTTGGCTCGAGTCAGTAGCATTTCTGGGACATGTGGTGTCTCGTGATGGTATTCAGGTTGATCCAAAAAATATAGAGGCGGTGCAGAGTTGGCCTAGACCGTCCTCAGCTACAGAGATCAGGAGCGTTCTTGGCTTAGCGGGATATTATCGCCAGTTTGTTCAGGGATTTTCATCCATTGCTTCTTCTTTGACTAAATTAACTCAAAAGGGTGCACCATTCGTGTGGTCGGATGAGTGCGAGGAGAGCTTTCAAAAGCTCAAGATAGCTTTGACCACATCTCTAGTGTTAGTGCTGCCATCAGCTTCAGGTTCATATAGTGTTTATTGTGATGCCTCGAGAGTAGGGATAGGTTGTGTATTGATGAAAGAAGTTAAGGTGATTGCTTATGCTTCTCGGAAGTTGAAGCCACAT
This sequence comes from Nicotiana noctiflora, assembly GCA_032618575.1. Lineage (NCBI taxonomy): Eukaryota > Viridiplantae > Streptophyta > Magnoliopsida > Solanales > Solanaceae > Nicotiana > Nicotiana noctiflora. The sequence goes on along the minus strand of JASVEL010011989.1, from coordinate 105,990 downwards.
GGGAAGAACTATCCTGTTCATGATTTGGAGCTAGCTGCCATAGTTCATGCCTTGAAGATTTGGAGGCACTATTTTTACGGCGTGTCTTGTGAGGTGTATACCGATCATCGTAGTCTCCAGCACTTGTTCAAACAGAAGGATCTTAATTTGAGGCAGCGTAGATGGCTTGAGTTGCTCAAGGATTATGACATTACCATTCTATATCATCCCGAGAAGGCCAATGTGGTGGCCGATGCTTCGAGCCGGAAGGTGGTCAGTATGGGGAGCTTGGCATATATTCCAGCTGAGGAGAGATCATTTGCTTATGATGTTCAGGTGCTAGCCAATCGGCTAGTGAGGTTACACATTTCAAAGCCCAGCAAGGTGTTGGCTTGTGTTGTATCTCGGTCTTCTCTATATGATCGTATTCGTGAGCGCCAGTATGATGATCCACACTTGGCTGTCCTTAGGGACCGAGTTCAGCATGATGATGCTAGAGATGTCACCATTGATAGTGATGGCGTATTGAGGATGCAGGGCCGGATATGTGTGCCCAATGTTGATGGCCTTCGTGAGTTGATTCTGGAGGAGGCCCATAGCTCGCGATATTCTATCCATCCAGGAGCCACGAAGATGTATCAAGACTTGAAACAGCATTATTGGTGGAGAAAAATGAAGATGGACATTGTCAGACATGTAGCACGGTGCCTCAACTGTCAGCAGGTTAAGTATGAGTATCAAAGGCCCGGTGGTGTACTTCAGCGCATTGATATTCCTGAGTGGAAGTGGGAAAGGATCACTATAGACTTTGTTACTGGACTCCCTCGGACAGCGAGGAAGTTTGATTCTGTTTGGGTGATTGTGGATAGGCTGACCAAGTCAGCTCACTTCATTCCTGTGTGTACTACGTACTCCTCGGAGCGGTTAGCTGAGATATTCATTTGGGATATCGTTAGATTGCATGGAATTCCAGTTTCTATCATATCAGACAGAGGTACTCAGTTTACTTCGTAGTTCTGGAGGACATTTCAGCGTGAGTTGGGCTCTCAGGTTGAGTTGAGTACCGCATTCCATCCTCGGACGGACGGACAGTCCGAGCGTGCTATATAGATCTTGGAAGATATGTTAAGAGCTTTTATTATTGATTTCGGTAGTTCATGGGCTGATTACTTGCCTATCGCAGAGTTTGCCTATAACAACAGTTACCAATCCAGTATTCAGATGGCGCCATATGAGGCTTTATATGAGAGACGGTATATATCTCTAGTTGGTTGGTTTGAGCCCGGTGAGGCAAGGTTATTGGGGACAGAGTTAGTCCAGGATTCTTTGGATAGGGTGAAGGTCATTCAGGAGAGACTTCGTACAGCTCAGTCGCGCCAGAAGAGTTATGCGGATCGGAAGGTTCGAGATGTGTCTTATTTTGTGGGTCAGAAAGTCTTACTGAAGGTTTCGCCAACGAAGGGCGTCATGAGATTTGGGAAGAAAGGGAAGCTCAGTCCGAGGTTTATTGGCCCTTTTGAGATCCTCAAGAGGATTGGAGAGGTGGCGTATATGCTTGACTTGCCACCCAGTCTATCAAGAGTTCATCCAGTGTTTCACGTGTCCATGTTCCGGAAGTATGTCGGCGACCCATCGCATGTGTTGGACTTTAGCACTATTCAACTTGATGATGACTTGACCTATGATGTGGAGCCTATAGCTATTTTGGGTCGTCAGATGAGAAGATTGAGGTCCAAGGACATTGCATCAGTTAAGGTTTAGTGGAAAGGTCGACCCGTGGAGGAGGCCACTTGGGAGATCGAGCGGGAGATGCGGAGCAGATATCCTCACTTGTTTGAGTCCTCAGGTATGTTTCTTGACCTGCTCGAGGACGAGCGTTTGCTTAAGAGGGGAGAATGTGATGACCCGGCCCGTTGTCATGGGAATTGCCACCCCGTTATGTTGTAATTATATATTTTATGCTTTTACATCAGTGTTAGAGTCTATCGGGTGAGTTAGAAGTGATTTGGATTGAAAATGAGGCATATAGCCTTTTTGAAGGAAGCTTGAATATGGAAAGTGAACCTGGAGTTGACTATTTAGTTAGGGTGCTCGGCATCAGATTCTGATGATGTGGTCAGTTCCGGGAGGTGATTTGTGACTTAGAGGAGCGATCGGAATTTAATTCGGAGGTCCGGTGTAGAAATAGGCTTGAATTGGCTAAGGATGAATTTTGGCAAAATCCGAACGGTAGGTGAGATTTTTATCTGGGGGTCAGAATGGAATTCCGACAATTTATGTAGCTTCGTCGTGTGATTTTGGATATGTCTGCAAATTTTCAGGTCATTCGGACGTCATTTGTGTAATTCGTAAAGTTTTAAGGAATTTAGGCTTGAATTCGATGTGTATTGTGGGTTTTGGTGTTGTTAGACGTGTTTTGAGAATTGGAACAAGTTCGAATAAGGTATTAGGAGGTGTTGGTGTGATTGGATGAGGTCCTGGGAGCCTCGGGGTGTTTTCGGATGGTTAAACGGAAGAAAAACATGGAAATTGCAGGTTGAAGTAGTCTGGTTCTATTGTTTTCGCGCCTGCGGAAATATGGGCGCAGAGGCGAGTCCGCAGGAGCAGACTGGGGAGCGCAGAAGCGCTTGTGTTCGCTGAAGCGGGTCCTGCTCTACTGAGACGGTGTCACTGGTGCGGAAGTTATGTCGCAGAAGTGGTCTAGGATCGAGGGGTGAAGATCTGCAGAAGCGGAATGTTGGTCGCTTAAGCGAGTCCGCAGAAGCGGACTCTGATGCACAGAAGCGGGAAGTCCCGCAGGAGCGGTTGTGGATCCGCAGGAGCGGACGCGCGGAAGCGGTCCTTGGCTCGCAGAAGCGGAAGTGGCTAGTTAGGCCTGGGATTCGCAGAAGCGACCATTTGGTCGCGGATACGGTGTCGCAGAGGAGGAAATTGTCCGCAGAAGCAGAAATCGCAGATGGTTTAATTATATCAGAAGTTAGAATTTTCAGAACATTTCAAACCATTTAGGGCTCGTCTTAAGAGGCGATTTGGGCGATTTTGAATGGAAATTCAAGGAGATTCTTCAGGTAATCAACTATGGACTCAAATTATGATTTGTATTGATAAGATTATGCAATTATCTCATGAAATTGGGGGAATTTGGGGTATTTTATGGAGGTTTTCACCCTAGGCTTGAATTATAGAAAATCAAGGATTTGAATTGGCAAATGGAGTCTGAATTTGGTAAATTTTATATGCTTATACTTGTGTTGAGACGAGGGTTCCGAATATGTGACTTTCGTAATTTTTCGAGAAGCGTACCAAAAGTCGGGTTTTGGCAACTTTGTACTTTTTGGTGTAAATTGAGTTGTTTTGACTGGGTATCAATCCATTGGCCTAATTTGATGTATTTCTACCATATTTGATCAGATTCTACGCACATGGAGCTTGTTTCTCGTGGCAAGGGCATCGCGGATTAGTCGTCGAGCCTTATTGAGGTGAGTGATGGATGTGGGTGATGACCAGTGGGTTCGAAACCCCGGTACACCACTTTGTGATGGTGTATAGCGGCGAGTCACATACTCTCTTGTGAGTGCGGGGTCGATTGTGATTTGGGGACTATGGCTTATTCCGACCTGTTGATACTGTATTATGATATTGGCTATTCTTGAGCCGTCAAACCTCCTTCTCGGATGGTTGCGTGTTATATTGTGATATTGGCTACTCTTGAGCCGTTGAAGCTCCTTCTTGGACGATTGAGTACACTATGGGCTGTGAACCAGTTATTGGGATCCTGCGAGGATCGTTATCATTGTCTTGTGATATTGACATGCTAGTTTTACTACCAGTCCGTAGCTATTACTGTTATCAAGGTATTTCCAATCTCTGGAACTTGACATTTACTGTTTTCAACTGAAAAACGATAAAAGTGTTTTCAAGACTACTTTTGAGCCTGCGAGGCTGTATTTGCATATTAGCTGACTAGTAGTGGATCGGGCTGCGCGCCGCAGCGTATATTCATGATATTGTGCTTGGGCTGTAGGAGCCCCTCCGGAGTCTGAACCTCCATAGTGAGCACAGGTACCCAAATTGGATTGGGCTACGTGCCTTAGCGGTCATTTCATGCATTACATTGCATTTAGCTACATCGGCTAGCTGTTATACTGTGTTATTGATACTTCTTGGTGCATTACTATCGATATTGAACTGTTACAAGGTATTGAGTACAGCTTTACATAGTGCTTTATTGTGGTTTCTTATCTGCGTTGTCTTACCCCTGTTTATTACCACTGAGCCTGGCAGTACTTATTTTACTCCCTGCACCTTGTGTGCAGATCCAGGTACCTCTCAGCAGTCCTGATCCGGTAGTTGTTCCGAGGCGATATCTGCGGGATAATCGAGGTAGCTGTAGAGTCCGCAGGACTTGACATCCCCTCCATCTGTCGTTTGATTTCGTATTTCTATTTCTTTCAGCTCTAAGTATCATGTAAAACACTATTACACTTGTGTTATCTGTAGAGGCTCTTGACTCTTGACCCCTCGGTCTATGGGGAGTTGTATTGTTTGGGACTTGATCCCAGTATTGGCATTTCTATCTTTATTGACTTTTTTCTGTTGTGTTTAAATTGGATAAGGTGAGCTTCAAGCTCCGTGAATGTTGTTGATTGGTCGGGCTGGCCTAGCAGTGTGCTGAGCACCATCACGACCGGGTTTGGGTCGTGACATTGAATCAAAGAAGAAGACGAATTTGAAGTGCATACCCAAATAGTATACAAATATACAATTTTAGTATACTATTCATTCCAACTCTATACCGTATTAGTATAGCTATATACTATATTGGTATCATATGCTAGTTGAATCAATTTTAGGTTGTAGTACCTGCACTTAATTGGTACAATATTTTAATTTTATTTTAATAATAGTAATATAGTACAATTCTTGAAATACCTTATTATATTAATATGTGGTACATTATTTTTTTTATTTTCTCTTTATGCATGCGTGTGACGTAATAGTAGTATAGTCATATAGTTGTCGGAAATTAACCAGTAAAACTATATACCATGTTGGTATAGTTATATGTCATATTGGTGTCATATGGTAGTTTGAATATTGTTTTGGTTGTTTTAGCTGCATTTTAAGTGAATTCAATTATATATGAACATGAGTTGCAATGCTGAAAATTTTGTGTGTGGATTGACATAAATTATATGTATTATGAGAATTTTTTTTTGCAATATTTAGCTTGCAATAGGAGCATATAATTTTATCATACTTTTATAGCGTCTTTTAATATTTTGGTACAGTAGTATAGTCGCAGATAGTTGTAGCAATATTCTAGAGAAATCGTATGCTCTGTTGGTATACATATACACCATATTGGTATCACGTGGTACTAGAAGTCTTATTTGCTACTTATACTTTGATTGAAATTTTTCAATATTTTATTATCATTTTTATTCTAACTAGTATACATGGAGATTTGGTTGCCGTAGATTATGTTTTCTTCCTCAATAACTGGTTACATTACTACTAATCGTAGAGTGTGTATTGATATTTATAGTCAAGGAGATCAAGGTTTGTATGGAATCATGTGTTGATTTTTAAAATTTGATTATGTAATTTATTGTGACGACCCAAAGGGTCATCACTTGTTTTATTAATCATTTTGAGTTTCTGAGGTCTTGAAAACCTCATTTATAGTTGCCTCGATTTGCATGCACAGTCCAGACGTGAAGCTGGAAAATTTTTATGTTGAAACATATGAAATATGTGGAAAATTTGAAGAATTTTGATATTAATATTGATATGGTTGACTTTGGTCGACATTTTTGGTAAACAGACCCGGACCCGTGATTTGACGGTCCTAGAAAATCCGTAGAAAAATATGGAAGTTGGGCGTGTGCCCGGAATTGAAATCCGAGGTCTAGAACCCCGGTAAAAGAATTTTTCTGTTAAATTGTTTTCTGAAAATGTTTAAGGAAAATGAAACTGAAATTTGATTAAAAAGTAATGGTATCGGGCTTGTATTTTGGTTCCAATGCCCGATACAGGTCACATATGTCGGTTAAGCGCTTCCTGTAAAGTTTGGTTGAAAACGGACGTCGTTTGACTTGTTTCGGCTTTAAATTGGAAATTTTGGGAGTTATGAAATTTTGAATGAAATCTTGAGTTTTAATACTCAAATCATTGATTTTGATGTTATTTTGGCGATTTGATCGCGCGAGCAAGTTCGTATGATGTTTTTAAGTAAGTGTACATATTTGGTTTGGAGCCCCGAAGGCTCGGGTGAATTTTGGATAGGCCACGAGATCAATTTTTCATGTTAGAAAGTTGATGTCAGCACCTGATCTGCAGAGTTCGCAAATGCGAACAAATGTTAGCAAATGCGAACAAAAGTTCGCAAATGTGAACTTCCCAGATTTTGTCTGGGTTCGCAAATGCGAACTTCCCAGATTTTGCCTAGGTTCGCAAATGCGAACAAAAGTTTGCAAATGCGAACTTCCCATCCTTAGCTTATTTTTGAAATTCCAGAATTTGGTCGGGGTTCGCAATTGCGAACCTCTGCTCGTAAATGCGAACACGGAGACCTGTAAATCATGATTTCCAGCTTCATTTTTCATTTTTCACAACCCAAAACATCCATTGGCGATTTTTCACGAACTCACTCTTGTCCAAAACATTGGTAAATCAAATTTCACTCAATTTCTTCAAACTTTAACATCATCTATCATGTTTTCATCTTCAATTTAAGGTTTTTCATGGGTAAAAATGGGGGATTTGGGTAGAACTTAGATTTTCATAAAAATTGGGATTTTGACCTCAATTTGAGGTCCGATTTGAGAACAAATTATATATTTGAACTCATGGATGATTGGGTGAATTTATTTTGGTTCAAAACTCGGGTTTCGACCATGTGGGCTCGGGGTTGATTTTTACTATTCCAGATAGAATGTTGTAAAACTTATATTTAGCCATGTGAACTAGTTTGTTAAGTAGAATTGATGATATTAAGTCAATTGTGTATAGATACGATTGGATTGGAGTCAAATTGGAAAGGAAAAGGCATTGCTACGGATTGAGTTATTCGTAAACATTTGAGGTAAGTGTTTGTTCTATCCTAGCTTGAGAGAATAGGAATTGGGTTATGTATGAATTGTTGATTAAGAGTTATTGGTGTTATACTGGTAACGAAGATAAATTGTAGGTTCAATGTCTTTTATTGTTTGTATACCGGTAAAATACATATAAATTGTTGAGTAAGAGTTATTGGTGTTACACCGCTAACAGGGATATATCGTTGAATTATTGTCATTTATTCGTTTTACACCGGTAATATAAATACTGTTGATCAGAGATTATTGGTTTAATGCCGGTAATATACATTATTAAAGAATTTGGGATCGTGTGGTGCACCGACCACTTATATGATAAGAAATGGGATCGTGTGGCACACCGACTACAAAGTGATTTGAATCTTGGCATTGGCCATAGTTGCCGGTAGCCTATTGTTACATTTGGGAGCGGGTGGTACGCCTACCACAACATATAGCTTATTGTTACATTTGAGAGCGGGTGGTACGCCTACCACAAGATATAGTTTATTGTTACTTTTGGGAGCGGGTGGTACGCCTACCACAAGATATGAAATGAAAAATGATTTGAGACATGAAAGTAAGATTTGGATTACTCCGGATATTGTGAGTTATTGACTGTTATTTTAGAACGAATTCTTTCCTTATAAACGTTCGATAACGTTTTCTGCTGTTGTATATGTATATATATGTTTCAACTGTACAGGTTTATGTGGGTGACTAGCCTTAGTCTCGTCACTATTTTGCTGGGATAGGCCAGGAACTTACCAACACATGGGGTCGGTTGTGCTGATACTACACTCTGCGCTCTTTTTGCGCAGATACAGGTTACGGACAACAGCAGCGGCAGTGGCACGATTGTGTATATTCCGACTACTGAGACTACGAGGTAGCCTTGCAGGCGTCCGCAGGACCCGTTGTCTCTTCTATCTATGTATTTCATTATGTTATCTCATGTATTCGAGATAAACATCTTATATTTCTTTCAAATAATTGTGTGTATTATTCTTAGAAGTTCGTGAGTATTGTGACACCAGTCTTGGGTAGTGTATCATGTTTGGATTTTCCGTATCATATTTGATAAAATTGACTAAGTCTTCCGCTAAGTTTAATTATTTTGCTGTAATTATATGTTTTTAATTAAAGTCTTAAGAAGAGAATTGTTTCTAATGAAAATGTAAGTAACAGTTGGCTTGCCTAGCTTCCACTAGTAGGCGCCATCATGACTCTCGATGGTGGGAAATCTGGGTCGTGACAAGTTGGTATCAGAGCACAACCTTAGTAGAGTCTGAGAGATCGGTACAGAGACGTCTGTATTTATCCCCCAGAGGCTACATAGTTAGGAAAATTTTTCCATTTATTCTTTTTAGTCATACGTCTTGATCTTTCAAATGTTAATTGAATTCCTACTCTGTTCTTTCGCGGATGGCAAGAACACATGCATCCTCATCTACTGACCAGCAGCCCGAGGTCCCAGCAGCGGAAGCTCCTGCTAGGGGAAGAGCCCGAGGTCGAGGTCATCCTAGAGGCCAAGGTAGGGGCAGAGCTCAGCCCCGAGCAGCAGTACAAGTGGTAGAACCTCAGGCTCATATCGAGGAGGAGGTTCCAGTCCCAGCAGATCCAGTAGGCCCAGCTCAGGTCCCAGGAGGGATTATGTTTTCACCGGATCTTCAGGATGCTTTGGTCCGGATAGCAATTTTTATGGACAATATCACCAGAGCAGGTTTATTACCAGTAGCACCAGCCACTTCTCTAGCTGGAGGAGGTAATCAGACTCCTGCTACGTGCACTCTGGAGCCAGAAATTCCCCAGGCTCAGGTTCCTGTGATTTAGCCAGATGAGGTAGCTCAGCCTATTATTGTGACTCAGGCTAATGATGGTGCAGCTATATCCGCTGACGCGTTATGAAGATTGAACAGGTTTACCAAGTTGTTCACTACCACATTCAGTGGCACTCCTTCAGAGGATCCCCAGGATTTCCTATATAGCTGCCACGAGGTTCTCCGTACTATGGGCATTGTGGAGACTAATGGTGTGGATTTTGCTACTTTTCGATTATCTGGTTCTGCGAAGACTTGGTGGATGGATTATTGTCTATCCAGGCCAGCAGGATCAGCATCTTTGACTTGGGGGCAATTTGCAGAGTTGTTCTTGGAAAAGTTCCTTCCAGCAACTCAGCGGGAGGCTCTGCGCAGGAAATTTGAGCGTCTCCATCAGGGTTCTATGTCTGTCACACAGTACGAGACTAGGTTCGTGGACTTGGCTCGTCATGCTATTGTCATACTTCCCACAGATCGGGAAAGGGTGAGAAGATTTATTGATGGCTTGAATCAGCCAATTCGCTACAGATGGCTTTGGGGGCAGGAACTGAAATCACTTTTCAAGAGGCGACTAATGCAGCACGCCGGATCGAGATGGCTTTGTCACAGGGAGCAGGACATGGATCAGATAAGAGACCACGTAATTCGGGTAGATTCAGTGATACCTCGTCTGGAGGTAGAGATTCTCAGGATGAAGGCCATCCTCCTAGGCCTTATCAGTCAGCTCTTCAGGTATCTCATGATGATTCTAGTGATCGTATTTCTCAGCCACGCTATTCTGATCAGCATCCTATTAGTGCACCACCACTTCGTTATTTTCAGCAGCCAAGGGCTTGTTTTACGTGCGGCGATCTTAGGCACATTGCAAAGTATTTCCCTCAATCTTCTGACAGATCTCAGCAACAGGGTTCTCGTGCTATGGTTCAGGCCCCAGTTCCCCTACAGCCTGCCTAGCTAGCTAGAGGTGAGGGTAGAGGACATAGAGGTGGAGGCAGAGGTCATAGAGGTAGAGCTCAGATTGATAGAGGTAGAGACCAGCCAGCAGCTGATCGTCCTAGAGATACTACTCAGGGTGGTGGGGCACAGCCCCGATGTTATATACTTCCTGCCAGACCAGAGGCTAAGTATTCATATGTCGTCATTACAGGTATTATTTTGGTTTGTGATAGAAAGGCATCAACATTATTTGACCCTGGTTCTACATATTCGTACGTTTCCTCCTATTTTTCACCGTACTTGATTCAGCCTAGTGATCCACTGGGTGTTCCTGTTCATGAGTCTACACCAGTAGGCGATTCTATTGTGTTTGATCGAGTTCATTGGTCATGTATTATAGTAATTGAGGGTCTTGAGACCCGTGCTGATTTATTACTCCTAAATATGGTGGACATTGATATTATATTGGGCATGGACTGGCTATCTCCATATCATGCTATTTTAGATTGCCATGCCAAGACTGTGACTTTAGCTCTGCCGAATTTGCCTCGTATAGAGTGGAAAGCAATTTCAGGTCATACTAGTCGCAATGTTATTTCTTATGTTAAGGATCGGTGTATGGTTGGAAAGGGATATTTGGCTTATTTGGCCTATGTTCGTGATTCCAGTGCTGAGGTTCCTTCTATTGACTATGTGCCTGTGGTTCGCGAATTTCCTGAAGTATTTCCTTCAGACTTGCCAGGTATGCCGCCTGACAAGGACATTGATTTTTGCATTGACTTGGCTCCGGGCACTCAGCCCATTTCTATTCCCCCATATCGTATGGCTCCGCCAGAGTTAAAAGAATTGAAGGAGCAGTTGCAGGATTTACTTGAAAAGGGTTTCATTAGACCCAGTGTTTCGCCGTGAGGTGCACCAGATTATTTGTAAAGAAGAAAGATGGTTCGATGAGAATGTGCATTGACTATCGACAGTTGAACAAGGTGACTAGCTTCAGGGTGCCAAGGTATTTTCGAAGATAGATTTGAGATCTCGCTATCACCAGCTGACGATTAGGGCATCTGATGTCCCTAAGGCAGCATTCTGCACTCGGTACGGACATTATGAATTTCTGGTCATGTCTTTTGGGTTGACAAATGCCCCAGTAGATTTTATGGAATTGATGAATCGGGTGTTCCGGCCTTATTTAGACTTGTTTGTAATAGTCTTCATTGATGATATATTAATATATTCCCACATTCAGGAGGAGCATGCGCAACATCTCAGAGTGGCCTTGCAAACTCTGAGAGATAGCCAACTATATGCAAAATTTTCAAAGTGTGAATTTTGGCTAAGTTTAGTTGCATTCCTGGGTCATATTGTGACGGCAGCAAGTATTCAGGTTGATCCGAAGAAGATTGAGGCAGTCAAGAACTGGCCTAGACCGACATCAGCCACAGAGATTCGGAGTTTCTTGAGATTAGCGGGTTATTATCGGCGATTCGTGGAGGGGTTTTCATCTATTGCAACCCCACTAACCAGATTGACATAGAAGGGTGTTCAATTTGAATGGTCCGATGAATGTGAGGCGAGCTTTCAAAATCTCAAGACAACCTTGACCACAACACCGGTATTGGTTTTACCCACAGGTACGGGACCTTATACTGTTTATTGTGATGCTTCCCGTATTGGGCTTGGTGCAGTGTTAATGTAGGATAGCAAGGTTATTGCATGTGCTTCGAGGCAGTTGAAGGTTCATGAAAAGAACTATCCAGTGCATGATCTAGAATTGGCGGCGATTATTCACGCATTGAAGATCTAGAGGCATTATTTGTATGGTGTAGCATGTGAAGTATACACCGATCATAAGAGTCTTCAGTATTTGTTTAAAAAGAAAGAGTTAAATTTGAGGCAGAGAAGGTGGCTAGAATTGCTAAAAGATTATGATGTCACCATTTTATATCATCCGGGAAAAGCAAACATGGTGGTCGATGCTTTGAGTAGGAAGTCATCGAGTATGGGCAGTCTTACTTATATTCCAGTCAATCAGAGGCCACTTTCTTTGGATGTTCAGTCCTTGGCCAACCGATTTGTGAGGTTGGATATTTCTGAGCCTAGTCGAGTACTAACTTGCACGATCGCTCGCTCTTCATTATTGGAGCGTATCCACAATCAACAATATAATGATTCTTATTTATGTGACCTTAGAGACACGGTTCAGTGAGGAGGCGCTAAACAGGTCACCTTAGATGCTGATGGGATCCTAAGGATGCAAGGGCGCATATGTGTGCCAAATATTGATGGGCTTAGAGAATTGATTCTAGAAGAAGGTCACAGTTTGCGGTATTCTATTCATCCAGGCGCAGCGAAAATGTATCAAGATTTGCGACAACATTATTGGTGGCGGAGAATGAAAAAGGATATTGTGGCATATGTGGCACGGTGTCTTAATTGTCAGCAGATTAAGTATGAATATCAGAGACCTGGCGGTTTATTTCAGAGAATTGAACTTCCTGAATGGAAGTGGGAGCGAATCACGATGGACTTCATTTCTGGACTTCCAATGACTCGGAAGAAGTTTGATGTTGTTTGGGTGATAGTGGATAGGCTGACCAAGTCAGCTCATTTTATTCCTATTGCCACTACCTATTCATCCGAGAGGTTAGCTGGGATTTATATTAGGGAGATCGTTCGCCATCATGGTGTGCCTATCTCTATTATTTCAGATCGAGGTACACAGTTTACCTCACATTTCTGGAAGGAGGTTCAACGAGAGTTGGGCACGCAAGTTCAGCTAAGTACTGCCTTTCATCCCCAGACGGATGGTCAGTCCGAGAGGACTATTCAGATACTGGAAGATATGCTTCGGGCGTGTGTTATTGATTTTGGAGGTTCGTGGGATCAATTCCTGCCTTTGGAAGAGTTTTCTTATAATAATAGTTATCAATCGAGCATCCGGATGGCTCCTTATGAAGCCTTGTATGGTAGGCGGTGTCGTTCTCCGGTTGGATGGTTTGAACCGGGAGAAGCTCGATTATTGGGTACGGATTTAGTTCAGGAGGCCTTAGATAAGGTCAAGATTATTCAAGATAGGCTTAGCACAGCTTAGTCTAGGCAAAAGAGCTATGCAGATCGCAAGGTTCGAGATGTAGCTTTCATGGTTGGGGAGCGAGTATTGCTCCGAGTGTCGCCTATAAAGGGCGTGATGAGATTTGGAAAGAAGGGCAAACTTAGCCCTAGGTTTATTGGCCCATTCGAGATTCTTGATCATGTGGGAGAGGTAGCATATAAACTTTCCTTGCCACCTAGCTTATTAGCTATACATCCATTGTTTCATGTGTCCATGCTCCGAAAATATCACGGCGATCCATCGCACGTGTTAGATTTCAGCACTGTCCAATTGGACAAAGATCTGTCCTATGAGGAGGAGCCGATAGCTATTCTAGATCGACAGGTTTGACAGTTGCGGTCGAAGAGTCTTCCTTCTGTACGAGTTCAGTGGAGGGGTCAGCCTCCTGAGGCATCGACCTGGGAGTTCGAGTCTGACATGCGAAGCCGATATCCTAATCTATTCCATGACTCAGGTACTTCTTTCTTTTGTCCGTTCGAGGACGAACGGTTGTTTTAGAGGTGGAGAATGTGACGACCCAAAGGGTCATCACTTATTTTATTAATCATTTTGAGCTTCTCAGGTCTTGAAAACCTCATTTATAGTTGCCTCGATTTGCGTGCGTAGTCCGGACACGAAGCTGGAAAATTTTTATGTTGAAACATATGAAATATGTGGAAAGTTTAAAGAATTTTGATATTAATATTGATATGGTTGACTTTGGTCAACATTTTTGGTAAACGAACTCGGACCCGTGATTCGACGGTCCTAGAAAATCCGTAGAAAAATATGGAACTTGGGCTTGTGTCCGGAATTAAAATCCGAGGTTGAGAACCCCGGTAAAAGATTTTTTCTGTTAAATTATTTTCTGAAAATGTTTAAGGAAAATAAAACTGAAATTTGATTAAAAAGTAATGGTATCGGGCTTGTATTTTGGTTCCGACGCCCGGTACAGGTCATATATGTCGGTTAAGCGCTTCCTGTAAAGTTTGGTTGAAAACGGACGTCGTTTGACTTGTTTCGGCTTTAAATTGGAAATTTTGGGAGTTATGAAATTTTGAATGAAATCTTGAGTTTTAAGGCTCAAATAATTGATTTTGATGTTATTTTGGCGATTTGATCGCGCGAGCAAGTTCGTATGATGTTTTTAAGTCAGTGTACATATTTGGTTTGGAGCCCCGAAGGCTCGGGTGAATTTTGGATAGGCCATGAGATCAATTTTTCATGTTAGAAAGTTGATGTCAGCATCTCATCTGCAGAGTTCGCAAATGCGAGCAAATGTTAGCAAATGCTAATTCGCAAATGCGAACAAAATTTTGCAAATGCGAACTTCCCAGATTTTGCCTGGGTTCGCAAATGCGAACAAAAGTTAGCACATGCGAACAAAATTTCACAAATGCGAACAAAAGTTCGCAAATGCGAACTTCCCATCCTTAGCTTATTTTTCAAATTCCAGAATTTGGTCGGGGTTCGCAATTGCGAACCCCTGCTCGCAAATGCGAACACAGAGACCTGTAAATCACGATTTCCAGCTTCATTTTTCATATTTCACAACCCAAAACATCCATTGGCGATTTTTCACGAACTCACTCTTCTCCAAAACATTGGTAAGTCAACTTTTACTCAATTTCTTCAAACTTTAACATCATCTATCATGTTTTCATCTTCAATTTAAGGTTTTTCATGGGTAAAAATGGGGGATTTGGGTAGAACTTAGGTTTTCATAAAAATTGGGATTTTGACCTCAATTTGAGGTCCGATTTGAGAACAAATTATATGTTTGAACTCATGGATGATTGGGTGAATTTATTTTGGTTCAAAACTCGGGTTTCGACCATGTGGGCCCGGGGTTGATTTTCACTATTCCGGGCAGAATGTTGTAAAACTTATATTTAGCCATGTGAACTAGTTTGTTAAGTAGAATTTATGATATTAAGTCAATTATGTATATATACGGTTGGATTGGAGTCAAATTGGAAAGGAAAAGGCATTGCTACGAATTGAGTTATTCGTAAACATTTGAGGTAAGTGTTTGTTCTATCCTAGCTTGAGAGAATAGGAATTGGGTTATGTATGAATTGTTGATTAAGAGTTATTGGTGTTATACCGGTAATGGAGATAAATTGTAGGTTCAATGTCATTTATTGGTTGTATACCGGTAAAATACACATAAATTATTGAGTAAGAGTTATTGGTGTTACACCGGTAACAGGGATATATCGTGGAATTATTGTCATTTATTGGCTTTACACCGATAATATAAATACTGTTGATCAGAGATTATTGGATTAATGCCGGTAATATACATTATTAAAGAATTTGGGATCGTGTGGCGCGCCGACTACTTATATGATACGAAATGGGATCGTGTGGCACGCCGACCACAAAGTGATTTGAATCTTGGCATTGGCCATAGTTGCCGGTAGCCTATTGTTACATTTGGGAGCGGGTGGTTCGCCTACCACAAGATATAGCTTATTGTTACATTTGGGAGCGGGTGGTACGCCTACCACAAGATATAGTTTATTGTTACTTTTGGGAGCGGGTGGTACGCCTACCACAAGATATGAAATGAAAAATGAATTGAGACATAAAAGTAAGATTTGTTCCATTGACCAGATTACTCCGGATATTGTGAGTTATTGACTGTTATTTTAGAACAAATTCTTTCCTTATAAACGTTCGATAACGTTTTCTGCTGTTGTATATGTATATATATTTCAACTGTACAGGTTTATGTGGGTGACTGGCCTTAGTCTCGTCACTACTTCGCCGGGATAGGCCAGGCACTTACCAACACATGGGGTCGGTTGTGCTGATACTACACTCTGCGCTCTTTTTGCGCAGATACAGGTTACGGACAGCAGCAGCGGCAGTAGCACGATTGTGGATATTCCGACTACTAAGACTACGAGGTAGCCTTGCAGGTGTCCACAGGACCCGTTGTCTCTTCTATCTATGTATTTCATTCTTTTATCTCATGTATTCGAGATAAACAACTTATATTTCTTTCAAACAATTGTGTGTATTATTCTTAGAAGTTCGTGAGTATTGTGACACCAGTCTTGGGTAGTGTATCATGTTTGGGTTTTCCGTATCATATTTGATAAAATTGACTAAGTCTTCCGCTAAGTTTAATTATTTCGCTGTAATTAAATGTTTTTAATTAAAGTCTTAAAAAGAGAATTGTTTCTAATGAAAATGTAAGTAACAGTTGGCTTGCCTAGCTTCCACTAGTAGGCGCCATCATGACCCTCGATGGTGGGAAATCGGGGTCGTGACATTTATGGTGCTCAACAACAGTCAATGTGATATTCAATGTATTAGATCAAGCGACAACTGCTATTATTTCAGTTTAATAATTGAATTTTAAAAAATATAAAAAACGTATATTGTACTAATTATATTAAAAAGGTGAACAAATATTTACTATATCAATTATTTTTCTTATTGTATAAAAAAATAATAATAATAAATAGTGAATACAGTAAATAAAATTAGATTATGAAGAGAAAAAGAATCTCAAAAAGGTTAAATGAAATTAGAAAGGAAAGAAAGGAAAAAATAAGAAGAAAACGAGAAAAAAGGAAAGCAGAAAAGAAAGAAAAAGAAAAATAAGAAGAAAAGAAGTATAGAAATAAAAAGAAGTGAAAAATAAAGAAAAAATTTCCTACAAAACTACTATGATAGGAAATGTAATTAGTTTATGGGTAGAAAAATAAATGGGTAGATAAGGGTAAATATTTTTGTTTTTGTGGGTAACTGTGCCAAACTTTGTGGGGAAACTACACAATATACCCATTAGACTCAAATTAATTACCCGTCTTTGCCTATTTAAAAATTAATTATAATTTCTACCTATTCATTCCAAACCTTTTACCCGACTACCCATTTCTTTTTTTTTCTTGAACTTGTTGTACCTACATCGAATATAATTACTTCCATAAATTGCTTTTCTTACATTATAAGTAAATTTAGTGGACGTGGAATGAAAATCTACAGCTAAGTAACATTACATTTGGTTAAACTATATAAATAAAAGCTAATTTTCATTGTAGTTGTGACGACCCTAGTTCACCAATTGTGAACATGTCGTGATGGCACCCAGTCCCCACGACTAGGTAAGCCTAACACGTTGCGGAATATACAAGTTATAAACACTTAAATAAGAAACAGCGGAAAAATAGCATAAAAGATATGTAATCCGTGCCGCTTGGCACATACATCCATCACACAATGAATAAAACACTACCAAGATCCGGAACCCCACGGTAACACAGACTAAAAGAGAAATACAACTGTGGCTCTATGTGTAAAGAGTATCTAACAACGAAATGAAGAAAAATGTCAACTAGTACTACTAGAATAGAAGGAAAGCCTCCGGATCTGCGGACGTAGCAGATCATACCTCGAGGTCTCCAAATGTACTGCTGAATTACCTAGTATGGGCATGTCCTGATGTACCTGGATCCGCACAACAAAAGTGTGCGGAAGAGTAGCATGAGTACACCATGGCGATACTCAGTAAGTGCCAAGCCTAACCTCGATGGAGTAGTGACGAGGTAGGTCAGGGCCCTACTGAGAAAACAATAATATAATGATGATAACAAAATAAACAGTTTAAATGATAATAATTTCCGAAATAACAACATTATGATGATTACCGCAACTGTCTACAATTAAGCTAACAACAAATAACCAACTCAAATAAACAAATCCAGGATCTGTGGGAATTGAACCCACAGTCCCATTCTCAGTACCTCTGGGTCTCCGGGAATCGAACTCGCAGCCCATGTCTCAATAATATCTCAATAACTCAGGATCTCCGGGAATCGAACCCGCAGTCCACAAACAATATCACTCCGGGTCTCTGGGAATCGAACCCACAGCCCTGGGATCTCCGGGAATCGAACCCGCAGTCCATATCTCAATAATATATCATCTCGGGAATCGAACCCGTAGTCCATATTTCAATAATCTCAGGATCTCGGGAATCGAACCCGTAGTCCATATTTCAATAATCTCAGGATCTCGGGAATCGAACCCGTAGTCCATATTTCAATAAGCTCAGGATCTCGGGAATCGAACCCGTAGTCCATATTTCAATAAGCTCAGGATCTCGGGAATCGAACCCGTAGTCCATAACCACAGCAAGTAAAGGAATACACAGAGAGAAGTATAATATGCTTAATGATAACTTCGCCGATGAACAGCGCCAACGATTTCCAAGAAAACTCAAGTAAGTCAATTAAGCAACTAGACAGTTAGATTCTATCTAATCATGCTTTTCTAACTACTACCGGGTAGGAATATCGAATTTAACAACTAAGAACGGGAATATCACTCATTGAACATTTTGAGTAAAGTATGTGTTCAACAACCAGCGCATGTACACGCCCGTCACCTCGCGTACAAGGCATTTAAAGTATCACAATAATATCCTCGGGGTGAAAGTCCCCCACACGAGGTTAGACAAGCCACTTACCTCAATTCCGGTACAAAACCGCTAAGAAATAACTCTCTTGCCGCGAATGTCGGCCTCCACAGGTGTAATATCTGATAAAAATCAATGGAATCACATCAAAATAGGCCAATTGGGCATTACCCAATCAAAACAATCGAATTACACCCAAACCACAAAGTTGCCAAAACCCGACTTTCGGTACGCTTCTCGAAAAATTACGAAAGTTACATTTTCGGATTCCTTATCTCAACACGAGTCTAACCATACCAAGAACACCCAAATCGGATCACAAATGGCCCATCAAATCCTAGATTCTATCCAAGAGGGTTTTCTACCATTTTTAACAAAAATTCTCAAATTAAAGACTAAAACTTGCAATAGATTCGAGCTATACAACCAAAATTGAGTTAAGAGTACTTACCCTTTTGATTTCTCCAAAAATCTCCCGAAAAATCGCCTTACCCGAGCTCCAAATCGTCAAAAATGGCAAATGGGACGAAGTTTGAACTTTATTCTGCTGCCCAGGTATTTGTTCTTCGCGTTCGCGGTCCTTCTCTCGCGTTCGCGAAGAACAAACTCCCAAAAATACATTTTCCAACTTTGCTCGGACAGCCTCTATTGCAATGGTCATAACTTTATACTAATAACTCCAAATGACTATTATAATATGTTTCTGAAAACTAGATTCAAAGATCTACAACTTTCGTTTTTGAATCACCTCAAACTTTCTTGTAGATAAAAAGATATGAGCTTCCGAAGTAGGACCTGTGCGACAGAAAATCCTTCTTCGCGAACGCGAGGGACTCTTCGCGAACGCGAAGAACAAAGTCCCTGATGGAAAATCCTTCTTCGCGAACGCGATACCTTCATCGCGAACGCGAAGAACAAAGTCTTAGAGGCCAAATTCTTCTTCGCGAACGCGATGGGACCCTCGCGAACGCGAAGAACAATACCAGATACCAGAACAGCAGTCCAAAAACTTTCAAAAATGACCCGTTAGGCATCCGAAATCGTCCCGAGGCCCCCGGACCCCAACGAAAACCACCAACATACTCCAAAACATGATACGAACTTGTTCCAATCATAAAAACACCATCCTAAACATCAAAATCACCAATTACACACGGATTCAAGCCTAAGTTTCTTCAAAACTTTCAAAACTAACATTCAATCAAAAACCCGACCAAACGACGTCCGAATGACCTGAAAATTTGCGGACATATCCAAAATCACATAACGAAGCTACAGAAATTGTCGGAATTCCATTCTGACCCCCGGATCAAAATCTCACCTAACGTTCGGATTCGCCAAAATTTGAAACTTCGGCATTTCAAGCGTAATTGAGCTACGGACCTCCAAAATACATTCCGAACACGCTCCCAACCCCGAAATCACCTAACGGAGCTAATGGAACCATCGAATTTCCGTTCCGAGGTCGTCTTAACATTGTTCCAGCTACGGGCCATTTTCTAACTTTAAAGCTCTCATTTAGGGACTAAGTGTCCCAAAATACTCCAAATTTCAGAACCGACTCTCCCGGCCAAACCACAATAGCAGAAATGAACTTAGGGGAACAGTTAAATTGGGGATTGGGGCAAAATTTTCTAAAATGACCGGTCGGGTCGTTACATCTTCCCACCCTTAAAAGATTCGTTCGTCCTCGAACGAGCATAGAAAACAAAGCTGGAGTAGTGAAAAGATGAGGGTACTGGCTGCGCATATCCTGCTCGGTCTCCCAAGTCGCCTCCTCGACCGGCTGGCCCCGCCACCGAACCTTTACCGAAGCGATGTTCTTTGACCTTAGCTTTCTGACTTGCCTGTCTAGAATGGCTACTGGCTCCTCAACATAAGACAGATCCTTGTCTAGCTGAACAGAAGTGAAATCTAACACATGTGATGGGTCACCATGGTATCTCCGGAGCATGGAGACATGAAATACGGGGTGAACTCCTGCTAGACTAGGAGGTAAGGCCAACTCATAAACAACCTCCCCAACACGCCTCAAAATCTCAAAAGGGCCAATAAACCTAGGACCCAGCTTTCCTTTCTTCCCAAACCTCATAACGCCCTTCATAGGCGAGACTCGAAGTAGAACCCGCTCGCCAACCATAAAAGTCACATCGCGAACCTTCTTGTCCGCATAACTCTTCTGTCTAGACTGGGCTGCACGAAGTCTGTCCTGAATCACCTTAACCTTGTCCATGGCATCCTGAACCATATCGGTACCTAGCAACCTGGCCTCGCCCGACTCAAACCAACCCACGGGAGACCTGCACCTCCTACCATATAGGGCCTCATACGGTGCCATCTGAATACTAGACTGGTAGCTGTTATTATAAGCAAACTCCGCCAGCGGCAAGAAGTGATCCCATGAACCTCCAAACTCAATCACGCACGCACGGAGCATATCCTCCAAAATCCGAATAGTGCGCTCGGACTGACCATCAGTCTGGGGATGAAACGCTGTGCTCAGCTCTACCCGAGTACCTAACTCCTGCTGTACGGCTCTCCAGAACCGTGAAGTGAACCGAGTGCCTCTATCCGAAATGATGGAAACTGGAATACCATGCAGCCGAACTATCTCCCTGATATAGATCTCCGCCAGTCGTTCCGATGAATAAGCAGTACTCACCGGTATGAAATGGGCGGACTTGGTCAGCCGATCCACAATAACCCAAATGGAATCAAACTTCCTAACAGTCCGTGGAAGTCCAGATACAAAGTCCATGGTAATGCGCTCCCATTTCCACTCGGGAATCTCAATCCGCTGCATCAATCCACCCGGACGCCTGATGCTCATACTTCACCTGCTGGCAGTTGAGGCATCTAGAAACATAGTCAACTATATCCCTCTTCATCCGCCTCCACCAGTAATGCTGTTTCAAGTCCTGATACATCTTTGCGGCACCCGGATGGATGGAATACCGCGAACTATGGGCCTCTGCTAGAATCAGCTCTCGAAGATCATCTACATTGGGCACACAGATATGCCCCTGCATCCTCATGACTCTATCATCTCCGATGGTAACATCTCGAGCATCACCACGCCGAACTCTGTCCTGAAGGACAAGCAAATGAGGGTCGTCGAACTGACGCTCCCTGATGCGGTCAAATAGAGAAGACCGAGAAACCACACATGCCGTAATCCGGCTGGGCTCCGAAAGATCCAGTCTAACAAACTGTCTGGCTAAAGCCTGAACATCCATCGCCATAGGCCTCTCTGAAGCTGGTAGATATGCTAAACTCCCCAAACTCTCTGCCCGACGACTCAAGGCATCAGCAACCACATTAGCCTTGCCCGGATGATAGAGAATAGTAATATCATAGTCCTTCGGTAGTTCCAACCATCTCCTCTGACGCATATTCAGGTCCTTCTGCTTAAGCAAGTGCTGCAAGCTCCGGTGATCAGTGTAGATCTCACAAGGAACCCCATATAAATAATGACGCCAAATTTTCAAGGCGTGAACAATGGAAGCTAGCTCCAAATCATGAACAGGGTAATTTTTCTCATGCACCTTCAGCTGTCTCGACGCGTAGGCAATCACCCTACCGTCCCGCATCAATACCGCACCGAGTCCAACTCGTGAGGCATCACAATATACAGTATAGGACCCCGAACCTGTAGGCAACATCAATATAGGGGCCGAAGTCAAAGTTGTCTTGAGCTTCTGAAAGCTCGCCTCACACTCGTCTGTCCACCGAAAAGGGGCACCCTTTTGGGTCAATCTAGTCATAGGTGCTGCAATCGAAGAGAACCCCTCTACGAAACGACGGTAATAGCCCGCCAAACCAAGGAAACCGCGAATCTCAGTAGCGGAGGAGGGTCTGGGCCAACTCTGCACGGCCTCCACCTTCCTCGGATCTACTCGAATACCATCACTCGACACCACGTGGCCCAAAAATGCTACCGAACTCAACCAGAATTCACATTTAGAGAACTTGGCATAAAGCTGCTTCTCCCTCAGAATCTGAAGCACTATCCTCAAATGTTGCTCGTGCTCTTCCCGGCTCCGAGAATATACTAGAATATCATCAATGAAGACAATCACGAACGAGTCCAGGATAAGGCCTGAACACACTGTGCATCAAATGCATAAAGGCTGCTGGGGCATTAGTCAGCCCAAAAGATATCACGAGGAACTCATAGTGACCATACCGGGTCCTGAAGGCAGTCTTCGGGATATCTGGCTCCCGAATCTTCAGCTGGTGATACCCAGAGCATAAATCAATCTTAGAAAACACATGTGCGCCTTGTAGCTGGTCAAATAAATCATCAATACGAAGCAAAGGATACCGGTTCTTCACTGTAACCTTGTTCAGCTGACGATAGTCAATACACATACGCATAGAACCGTCCTTTTTCTTCACAAACAATACAGGAGCACCCCAAGGCGAAACAATGGGTCGAATAAAACCCTTGCCCAATAACTCCTATAACTAATCCTTCAACTTCTTCAACACAGGAGGAGCCATACGGTACGGTGGAATAGAAATGGGCCGAGTGCCCGCAACAAATCAATAGCAAAATCAATATCTCTGTCGGGCGGCATGCCCGGGAGATCAGCTGGAAATACATTAGCGAAATCATGTACCACTGGAACAGGAAATCAATAGAAGGAGTGTCAATACTGACATCCCGCACATAAGCTAGATAAGCAGCACACCCCTTCTCAACCATACGCTGAGCTTTGAAAAAAGAAATAACACGGCTAGGGTGTGATCTAGAATACCACTCCACTCAATACGTGGAATGCCTGGCATAGCTAGCGTCACGGTCTTGGCGTGACAATCAAGAATAGCATAATGTGGCAACAACCAGTCCATGCCCAGAATAATATCAAAATCGACCATCCCGAGCAACAATAGATCCGCTCTGGTCTCAAAATCACAAATGGTAACCAAACACGACCGATATACACGGTCCACGACCAAAGAATCACCCACCGGAGTGGAAACATAAATGGGGGCACTCAAAGAATCCCGAGGCACACCCGGATGAGAAGCAAAGTAAGAAGACACATATGAAAAAGTGGAACCAGGGTCGAATAGAACCGATGCCTCCCTGTGACTAACCATAATAATACCTGTGATAACAGAGTCAGATGCAACAGCCGCAGCGCGATCAGGAATAGCATAGAATCTGGCATGTCCCCCCTCTCGAGGGCGGCCTCTGGAACCCTGACCCCCGCCCCTGGATGGCTGGGCAGGTGGAGTGGCAGCTGGGGCTGGAATGATAGCCTGTTGGCCCTGAGAACCACGCGGATGCTGTGATGACTGATGAGGGGCTCCTCTCCTGCGCCTGGGGCACTCCCTAACCAGGTGGCGAGTATCCCCGCACTCAAAACAAGCTCTGGGAGGACGCGGTGGCTGTGACTGACCGGCCTCACCCCCACTAGTCTGACCCCTGGAAGGACCCCGCGCAGGAGGTGCACTGGAAACTGGGGGAGCATAATAAGGCTCCTGAGGTGCTGGAAGACCTGGAGTACTACCGGCTGCGGGCAATGCCGAGTGAACTGGTCGACCGGAATAACCCCTGCCAAAACGACCGGCCGATGAAGTGCGGGCACCAGAGAAATGGCCCGACTCACGAGACCTCTTGGCCTCTCTCTCTCTCCGCTCTCTAGGGAGCATACTCTCGATCCTCTTGGCAATGCTAACTGCCTGCTTATAAGATATATCTATCTCAAGCTCTCTGGCCATGCTGGATCGGATAGGCGGAACAAGGCCCTCAATAAATCTCCGCACTCGCTCCCGAACCGTGGCTACCAAAGCCGGCGCATGCCTGGCTAGGCGGGTGAAACTGATAGCATACTCCGATACTGACATGGAGCCCCGTCGCAACCGCTCAAACTCCGAGCGCCAAGAATCCCTAAGGCTCTGGTGGAACAAACTCCCTCAAAAACAGATCTGAAAACTACGTCCAAGTCAATGAAGCAGACTCCTCCGGACTATCCAACTCATACGTGCGCCACCAATCATAAGCGGCCCCATGAAATTGAAAAGTAGTGAAGGAAACCCCGCTGGTCTCCACAATCCCCATAGTACGAAGAATACGATGACACTCCTCTAGAAAACCCAATGCATCATCTGAAGCCAAACCACTAAACACTGGAGGGTCATATTTCTTGAACCTCTCCAATCTACGCTGCTCGTCCTCAGAGGCAGCTGGTCCACCTCCGGGCTGTGCTGGGGCGGCAGGAGGCATAACCAAAACATCTGGAACCTGTCCCACTGGCACACGCTGCTCCGGTGTAATGGCTGCGGGAGTCTGGGCCCCTCCCCCGGCCTGAGATGTAGCTGCAACAAGAGGAAGCAGTCCTGCCTGGGCTAAAGTGGTATACATACTCATGAACTGAGCCAGGGTCTCCTGTAGTGCTGGAGTAGTAGCAGCTGTAGTCGGTGTACCAGGTGTCTGCGCTCCAACCTGGTCTACCTGTGGCACATCAGCGGCAGCGCGCGAGGGTGCTGTGGCTGCACTCGGGCGCGTCCTCGTCCTCTACCTTGGCCCCGGCCTCTGACGGCAGCAACAGGGGGCGCGAGTACCTGATCATCGCGAGTAGCTCGTGTCCTCACCATCTGTGAGAGAATAGAAAGCAATAGTTTAGATTTTGATGCCAAAAATGTCGCACGACAAGGAATCCAAAAGAAATGAAGATTTTCCTAAACAGTTGCATAGCCCCTCGTAGATAAATACAGACGTCTCCGTATCGATCAACGAGAATCTAAGTAACCGGTCTGTGTCCCGTGACTCCTACGAACCTAGAGATCCGATACCAACTTGTCACGACCCTAGTTCACCAATCGCGAACATGTCGTGATGGCACCCAGTCCCCACGACTAGGTAAGCCTAACACGTTGCGGAATATACAAGTTATAAATACTTAAATAAGAAACAGCAGAAAAATATCATAAAAGATATGTAATCTGTGCCGATTGGCACATACATCCATCACACAATGAATAAAACACTACCAAGATCCGGAACCCCACGGTAACACAGACTAAAAGAGAAATACAACCGTGGCTCTATGTGTAAAGAGTATCTAACAACGAAATGAAGAAAAATGTCAACTAGTACTACTAGAATAGATGGGAAGCCTCCAGATCCGCGGACGTAGCAGATCATACCTCGAAGTCTCCCAGAAAGCTGCGGAATCACCTAGCACGAGCCTGCTCTGATGTACCTGGATCTGCACAACAAAAGTGTGCAGAAGAGTAGCATTTGAGTACACCACGGCGGTACTCAGTAAGTGCCAAGCCTAACCTCGATGGAGTAGTGACGAGGTAGGTCAGGGCCCTACTGAGGAAAACAATAATATAATGATAATAACAAAATAAATGGTTTAAATGATAATAATTCCCGAAATAACAACATTATGATAATTACTGCAACTGTCTACAATTAAGCTAACAACAAATAACCAACTCAAATAAACAAATCCAAGATCTGTGGGAATTGAACCCACAGTCCCATTCTCGGTACCTCTGGGTCTCCGGGAATCGAACCCGCAGCCCATGTCTCAATAATATCTCAATAACTCAGGATCTCCGGGAATCGAACCCGCAGTCCCTACCAATAAGTCAGGATCTCGGGAATCGAACCCGTAGTCCTCATTTCAATAATCTCAGGATCTCGGGAATCGAACCCGTAGTCCACATTTCAATAATCTCAGGATCTCGGGAATCGAACCCGTAGTCCATATTTCAATAAGCTCAGGATCTCGGGAATCGAACCCGTAGTCCATATTTCAATAATCTCAGGATCTCGGGAATCGAACCCGTAGTCCATATTTCAATAAGCTCAGGATCTCGGAAATCGAACCCGTAGTCCATATTTCAATAAGCTCAGGATCTCGGGAATCGAACCCGTAGTCCATAACCACAGCAAGTAAAGGAATACACAGAGAGAAGTATAATATGCTTAATGATAACTTCGCCGATGAACAGCGCCAGCGATTTCCAAGAAAACTCAAGTAAGTCAATTAAGCAACTAGACAATTAGATTCTATCTAATCATGCTTTTCTAACTACTACCGGGTAGGAATATCGAATTTAACAACTAAGAACAAGAATATCACTCATTGAACATTTTGAGTAAAGTATGTGTTCAACAACCAGCGCATGTACACGCCCGTCACCTCGCGTACAAGGCATTTAAAGTATCACAATAATATCCTCGGGGTGAAAGTCCCCCACACGAGGTTAGACAAGCCACTTACCTCAATTCCGGTACAAACCCGCTAAGAAATAACTCTCTTGCCGCGAATGTCGGCCTCCACAGGTGTAATATCTGATAAAAATCAATGGAATCACATCAAAATAGGCCAATTGGGCATTACCCAATCAAAACAATCGAATTACACCCAAACCACAAAGTTGCCAAAACCCGACTTTCGGTACGCTTCTAGAAAAATTACGAAAGTTACATTTTCGGATTCCTTATCTCAACACGAGTCTAACCATACCAAGAACACCCAAATCGGATCACAAATGGCCCATCAAATCCTTGATTCTATCCAAGAGGGTTTTCTACCATTTTTAACAAAAATTCTCAAATTAAAGACTAAAACTTGCAATAGATTCGAGCTATACAACCAAAATTGAGTTAAGAGTACTTACCCTTTTGATTTCTCCAAAAATCTCCCGAAAAATCGCCTTACCCGAGCTCCAAATCGTCAAAAATGACAAATGGGACGAAGTTTGAACTTTATTCTGCTGCCCAGGTATTTGTTCTTCGCGTTCGCGGTCCTTCTCTCGCGTTCGCGAAGAACAAACTCCCAAAAATACATTTTCCAACTTTGCTCGGACAGCCTCTATTGCAATGGTCATAACTTTTTACACATAACTCCAAATGATTATTATAATATGTTTCTGAAAACTAGATTCAAAGTGCTACAACTTTCATTTTTGAATCACCTCAAAATTCCTTGTAGATAAAAAGATATGAGCTTCCGAAATAGGACCTGTGCGACAGAAAATCCTTCTTCGCGAACGCGAGGGACTCTTCGCGAACGCGAAGAACAAAGTCCCTGATGGAAAATCCTTCTTCGTGAACGCGATACCTTCATCGCGAACGCGAAGAACAAAGTCTTAGAGGCCAAATTCTTCTTCGCAAACGTGATGGGACCCTCGCGAACACGAAGAACAATACCAGATACCAGAACAGCAGTCCAAAAACTTCCAAAAATGACCCGTTAGGCATCCGAAATCGTCCCGAGGCCCCCGGGACCCCAAGGAAAACCACCAACATACTCCAAAACATGATACGAACTTGTTCCAATCATAAAAACACCATCCTAAACATCAAAATCACCAATTACACACGGATTCAAGCCTAAGTTTCTTCAAAACTTTCAAAACTAACATTCAATCTAAAACCCGACCAAACGACGTCCGAATGACCTGAAAATTTGCGGACATATCCAAAATCACATAACGAAGCTACAGAAATTGTCGGAATTCCATTCCGATCCCCGGATCAAAATCTCACCTAACGTTCGGATTCGCCAAAATTTGAAACTTCGGCATTTCAAGCCTAATTGAGCTACGGACCTCCAAAATACATTCCGAACACGCTCCCAACCCCGAAATCACCTAACGGAGCTAATGGAACCATCGAATTTCCGTTCCGAGGTCTTCTTAACATTGTTCCAGCTACGGGCCATTTTCTAACTTTAAAGCTCTCATTTAGGGACTAAGTGTCCCAAAATACTCCAAATTTCATAACCGACTCTCCCGGCAAACCACAATAGCAGAAATGAACTTAGGGGAACAGTTAAATTGGGAATTGGGGCAAAATTTTCTAAAATGACCGGTCGGATCGTTACAGTAGTATATATTTGGTACACCAGAGGATATTTTTTGATGAAATGTTTGAGCATTTAAGATCTAATAATATGTAAATATTAAGAAATTTTTACGTATCTATACATAATTATAAATCAAAATATCTCCATCAAGGCGGTTTTCATTTAATTATCTAGCATAACTATGTTTCTCAATTGTATATAAAGTAAGAGATTATACTCCAACAGTGGCAGCTCGATTTTTAGTATAATCCGTGACGCACAAAATTGAGTTAATTAGATTATGTGACAACTGATAATATTTCAGTTTAATAATTGAATTAAAAAAAAATTTAAACTCTTTGCGTACAATTGTATACCCTGTTGGTATAGCTATATTCTATATTGGTATCATATGTTAGTTGAAATTATTTTGGGTCGTATTAGCTATATTTAATTGGCATACTGTTTGATTTTTCTTTAATAATAGTAGAATAGTACAATATCTTAAAATTTTTTTAATTATCCTTTATGCATATGTATTATGTAATCGTTTTGATTTTTTTTATGCGTTTGTTTTATATAGTAGTATTATAGTACAATATCTTAAAATATATTATTATATCAATATGTGGTATACTATTTTTAAAAAATTTTCTTTATGCATGTGTATTATATAATAGTAGCACAGTCATATATAGTTGCATGAAATTAATTAGTTATGTCATATCGGTATCATATGGTAGTTAAAATATTTTTTGGTTGTTTTATCTAAATTTTAAAATAAATTCTATTCTAATATGATTTACATAATCATATTTTGTTGTGTTGGATTTTCTTGTACCTATGGACATAAATTTTGTGTATTATGTATTAGTTTTTATAGTTATATGTAGTTATTGGAATGACCCCGTACAACTATATACCCTATTAGTATAGCTATATACTATATTGTATCTTATGTTAGTTGAATTCATTTTTTATTATATTAGCTATATTTTGGTACACTATTTGATTTTCTTTTAATAATAGAACTATAGTCCAATATCTTGGAACACTTCATTAAATTAATATATAGTACATTATTTTTTTATTTTGCTGTTTATGCATGTGTGTAATGTAATTGTAGGATAGTCATATAGTTGCTGGAATTTTACTAGTAAAGCAGTATATCATGTTGGTATAGTTATATGCCATATTGGTATCATATGGTAGTTTAAATATTTTTTGTTGTTTTATCTACATTTTGAAGTTAATTCTATTATGGAATTATTTATATGAACATGATTTATAATGCTGGGATTTTTTTTACCGATGGACATGATTATGTGCATTACATAATAGTTTTAATAGCTATAGGCAATTGTTAGAACGACTCGTATAACTATATACCCTATTAGTATAATTCAAGTTGCTTTGCGAATATTTAGCTTGCAATGCAAGCATGTAAGTTTTTCATACATTTATTACATCCATTAATGTTTTGGTACAGTAGTATAGTCACAGATAGTTGTAGCAATTTTCTAGGGCAATCATATACTATATTGGTATACATGTATACCATATTGGTATCATATGGTACTAGAAATCATTTTTGCTACTTATACTTTTATTACATTTTCCTGTATTTTATTATCATTTCTGTTCTATCTAGTATATATGGAGATTTGGTGGTTGTAGATTGTGTTTTCTTGCTCCATAACTGGTTGTGTTACTGCTAATAATAGATTGTGTACTCATATTTGTAGGGAAGGAGATCAAGGTTTTCCTCGCAATCACGTGTTGATTCATACAATTTGATTATGTAATTTATGGTGCTTCGCAGCAGTTAGTGTGATATTAATTAAATTAGATCAAGTGACAATTGATATTATTTCAGTTTAGTAATTGAATTAAAAAAAATTAGAAACAAAACTAAAAGTATATTATACTAGTTATATTAAAAAGAAGGGTGAATTAATATTCACTATATTATTGATTTTTTCTTATTGTATAAAAAAAGGAATAATAAAAAATAGTGAAAATAGTAAATGAAATTAGATTATGATATAAAAGAATATAAAAAAAAAGAAGCTAAATGAAATTAGAAAAGGAAAAAAGAAAACAACATAAGAAGGAAATGATAAAAAAGAAAAGGAGAATTTAGAAAAAGAAAAAAAAAATTCTAGAAATAAAAAAAATTGCAGAATAAAGAAAAACATCTCTACAACATTTACTATGGGTAGGAAATGTAATTAATTTATGGGTAGAAAAACAAATGGGTAGACTAGGGTAAATAGTTTTGTTCACTTTATACCTATTAATTCCAAACTATTTACCCTTTAATGCCCACTCAAACTATTTACTACTCCTACCCATAAATTTCAAACTATTTACCCGCTTATTCTGTAGCTGAAGATAAACCATGCGGTAGACTTTCACTAAGTCACTAAAGGCCATATATTATAGTTGCATTTATTATAGTACGTGTGTCTCGGTATATCTCTATAATATATGTTGTAATCATATTTATTTTTATAGATAGATCGGATCTTAAATAATTAGCACCTCCAGTTATCATAAACTAGCACTTCCCTAAGTTGTCAAGCTGATATTTAACAAATTTAATTTGTCGAATACTACTTATATGCATTAAAAGATGAACTGCTCCAACTATAAATCACAAGAGTGAAAGTGATCATTGGTGACGTTGAAATTAAATCATTCGAGCTATGATCGTCATTAATGCGATACTTGGGAAAATTTTAAAAGTCAACCGCGATACACTCTACAGGTACATGCACACTGAATTTAAATTTTTAATATTTTAATACTCTAGTATACTCCTAGTATATTTTTTTAACAGAGCTTTTACTATTTATGTATTCAATACGAACTATACTTATAAAATGCCACCAATCGTGCAACACCGCATGGTTTATTTTTTCCTTATTTGATTAGATTTGACTCGCCTGATTAAAATATCAATTGGCAAATATAACCAAGTGTTGAGTCAGCTTATTCGAGACTTGGAGCTAATTTGAGGTGATTAAGATCGAATTTTCAGTTGAAAATCGAAGAAGAACACAACTACAGTAATAATCGAAGAACACTGTTACCTAACAGTATACCGCCACAGTATACTAATATACTATTGGAGTATATAGTTATACTATAACAATATACCATTATAGTATACAAATATATTGTTATGATATACTATAATAATATGCAAGATATTGTAACAATATGTTGTAATAGTATACAATATACTATAATAATATACTTATTACCCGTAAATTCACTTGCCTTTTTTCTTTTTTAAGCTTTTTACCTAGCGTGAGCGGCAAATTAAAAATGCAAAAAAAATAAAAAAATTATAGTTTGCTATCTAATGTAACAGTATACTCTTACAATTAGATCCTTTTAGATTTTTTAAAATTTTTTATTGACAACTGATATTATTTCAGTTTAATAATTGAATTTAAATTATATCCTTTTAGATTTCAATACAATTGTATACCTTGTTGGTATAACTATATGCTATACTAGTATCAAATGTTAGTTAATATTTTTTTGGTTGTATTATTTACATTTAATTGGTACACGATTTGATTTTTATTTAGTAATAACATATATAAAAAAAAGAATAATAAAAAATAATAAAAATAGTAAATGAAATTAAATTATGAAGAGAAAATGCATATAAAAAAGGAAGTTAAAATGCAATTAGAATAGGAAAAAAGAAAACAAATAAGAAGAAAATGAGAAAAAAAAGAGAAAAGAAAAAAAAAGATAAAAAAAACATAGAAATAAATAAGAATTGAAGATTAAAGGAAAAAATTCCCACAAAACCTATTATGGGTAAGAAATATAATTAGTTTATGGGTAGGGAAAACAAATAGGTAGACACAGGTAAATAGTTTTGTTTTAGTGGATAGTTGTGTCAAAACCCCTAGGCTTGTAATTCCAAGAAAGTTAAATACCTTTTGGCCAGTAAAAGATACTGTAACGACCCGGCCGGTCATTTTTGAAATTTACGCCCCGATCCCTAATATAACTGTTCCCCTAAGTTCAGTTCTGCTATTGTAGTTCGCCGGGAGGTTCGACTATAGAATTTGAAGCGTTTTGGGACGCTTAGTCCCTAAATGAGAGCTTTTTGGTTAAAAAATGGCCCATATTCGGAACAGTGTTAAGATGACATCGGAACGGAAATTCGATGGTTCCATTAGCTCCATTAGATGATTTCGGGGTTGGGAGCACGTTCGGAATGTATTTTGGGAGTCTGTAGCTCAATTAGGCTTGAAATGCCGAAGTTTGAAATTTTGGAGAAATCCGAACGGTCGGTGAGGTTTTGATCCGGGGTTCGGAATGGAATTCCGACAATTTCAGTAGCTTCATTATGTGATTTTGGATATGACTGCAAATTTTGAGGTCATTCGAACTTCGTTTGGTCGGGTTTTTGATAGCATGTAGGTTTCGAAAGTTTTGGGTGAACTTAGGCTTGAATTCACTTTGATTTGGTGATTTCCGTGTTTAATGGTGTGTTTTATGATTGGAACAAGTTTGTATCGTGTTTTGGAGTAGGCTAGTGTTTTTTTGTTGGGGTCCCGAGGGTCTCGGGGTGAATCCGGGGGTCCAAACGGACCATTTCGTGCCTAATGCACAGCTGTTTCTGCTGCAATAAAATTGCAGACAGTTTGTTCTTCGCGATCGCGAAGATTCGCATGTGATCGCTAAGGCGGCGTTTGGATGTATCGCGATCGCGAGGTGATGTCCGCGATCGCGTAGGCCAAGGTTGGAATGCAATGCGACCGCGTCTGGGGTCACGCGATCGCGTAAGGTCAAGTCCGGACGCAGTGCGATCGCGGGGCCGTTGTTGCAATCGCGTAGGGATTTTTTTAGCTGTTCTCTGCGATCGCGGACCAAAGGCTGCGATAGCGTAGAAGGAAAAATCAGGCCCAGAAATTTTGTTCTATGCGATCGCGTGCCAATGGCTGCGATCGCGTAGGGTATCCAAGCCTGGTAGTGAGTTTAAGTTCAGAACATAACACCCGCGACCCATATACAAAAAAACACCATTTTTGAGTCCTAGAGAGAGAAGCTCACAGGAAATTGTTGGAGATTCATCGGGTATTCATCGGAGGTAAGTTTTATGGACTAATTACGTTATTTTAGCATGGAATCCTTGAGTATTTCAATGTTAATGGAAGATTAATGGGATTTTAGCCCTAGGCCTAAATTATGGTAAATCGTCGATTTGAATGGGCAAACGGAGTCCGATTTTGGTAAATTTTATATGTATAGACTCGTGTTGAGATAAGGAACCCGAATATATCACTTTTTTAATTTTTCGAGAAGCGTATCGAAAGTCGGATTTTGGCAACTTGTGGTTTTTGGTGTATTTCGAATTGTTTCGATTGGGTAATGCCCAATTGGCCTATTTTGATGTATTTCTATTGATTTTGATCAGATACTACACCTGTGGAGGCCGATATTCGTGGCAAGAGAGTTGTCTCTTAGCGGTTTCGTACCAGAGTCGAGGTAAGTGGCTTGTCTAACCTCGTGTGGGGGAACCTTCACCCCTAGGATATTATGTATTAATTTAAATGCCTTGTACGCAAAGTGACGGGCGTGTACATGCGCAGATTGATGGAACCCACCTTACTTGAATTGTCCAATTCGTGATATTTCTATTCTTAGCTGATTAAATCATGATACTACCTGATATTCGTTAGAAAAGCATGATTAGACAGGATTTATCTGTCTAAGTGCCTAATTGTCGTACTTGAACTTCTGGATATTTGTTGATTCTGATTTTTGTGAATTTGTAGTTTTACATATCACATTTCTCTGTGCTTTCTTTTATTGTTTGTGTTGGTGGACTGCGGGTTCAATTCCCGGAGATCCAAGGGCTGCGGGTTCGATTCCCGAAGACCCGGAGTTGTAGTGGATTCGATTCCTGGAGATCCTGAGCTATTGACACACGGACTGCGGGTTCGATTCCCGGAGATCCTGAGATATTGAGGTATGGACTACGGGTTCAATTCTCGGAGATCCTAGGGTTGCGGGTTCGATTCTCGGAGACCCAGAGACACTGATGTAGGGACTGCGGGTTCAATTCCCGGAGATCCTGAGTTGTTGAATATAGTGAGGGACTGTGGGTTCGATTCCCATAGGTCCTGGACTTGTTTATTTGACTTTATGTTGTGTTGGTTACTTGTTGTTAGCTTAATTATAGACGGTTGCAGTAATTACTTTATTGTTGCCATTTCGGACTCATTCTTATTTAAATTGCTTATTATTGTTATTATCATTATGTTATTATATCTCTGTAGGGCCATGATCTTTCTCGTCACTACTCCATCGAGGTTAGGCTTGGCACTTACTGATTACCGCCGTGGTGTACTCATGCTACTCTTCTGCACACTTTTGTTGTGCAGATCCAGGTACATCGGTCAGGCTCATCTTAGGTGATTTAGCAGCATTTCGGGAGACTTGAGGTATGATCTGCCACGCCCGCGGATCCGGAGGGTCTCCTTCTATTCTCATTAGTGATAGCAATTACTTTCCCTTATTCTCGTTGTTTAGACATTCTTGATGTATAGAGCCACGATTGTACTCTTCTTTTAGTCTGTGTTGCCCATGGGATTCCGGGTCTTGGTAGTATTCTATTTAGTGTGTTTTGGCGAAGTGTATGTGCCAAGCAGCACTTATTACATTTCTTTTATATCATTCCGCTATTACTTTATCTCTTGTTTTCATGAAATTGTACATTCCGTATCGTGTTAGGTTTACCTAGTCGCGAAGATTGGGTGCCGTCATGACATGTTCACGATTGGTGAACTAGGGTCGTGACAAGTTGGTATAAGAGCTCCAGGTACATAGGAGTCACGGGACACACACCGGTTACTTAGAGTCTCTATGATCGATACGGAAACGTCTGTATTTCTCTACGAGAGGCTATGTAACTATTTAGGAAACTCTTCATTTCTTTTGGATTCCTTGTCGTGCGACATTTTTGGCACCAAATCTAAACTTCTACTTTCTATTCTCTCACAGATGGTGAGGACACGTGCTACTCGCGAGGATCAGGCATACACGCCCCCTGTTGCCGCCGCTAGAGGCCGGGGCCATGGTAGAGGATGAGGACGCGCCCGAGGTGCAGCCACAGCACCCGCGCGCGCTGCCGCTGAGGTACCACCAGTGGATCAGGTTTGAGCGCAGGCACCTGGTACACCGACTACGGCTGCTACTACTCCAGCACTCCAGAAGACCCTGGCCCAGTTCATGAGCATGCATACTACTTTAGCTCAGGCAGGGTTACTTCCTCTCACTGTAGCTACATCTCAGGCCGGGGTAGGGCCCCAGACTCCCACAGCCGCTACACCTGAGCAGCGAGTACCCGTGGAGCAGGTTCCAGAGATTATTGTTATGCCTCCTGCCACCCCAGTGCAGCTTGGAGGTGGGCCAGCTGCCAGCATCATAGATTAGAGAGGTTCAAGAAATATGATCTTCCAGTGTTCAGTGGTTTGGCTACAGATGACACATTGGGTTTTCTGGAGGAGTGTCATCGTATCCTTCGTACCATGGGGATAGTGGAGACCAGCGGGGTTTCCTTCACTGCTTTTCAGCTTCTTGGGGCCGATTATGATTGGTGGCGCACGTATGAGTTGGATAGTCCAGATGAGTCTGCTTCATTGACCTGAACGCAGTTTTCTGATCTATTTTTGTGGGAGTTTGTTACCCAGAGCCTTAGGGATTCTTGGCGATCGGAGGGGAGTTTGATCGGTTGAGACAGGGCTCCATGTCAGTATCAGAGTATGCTATTAGTTTCACCCGTCTAGCCAGGCATGCACCGACTTTGGTAGCCACGGTCCGGGAGAGAGTGCGGACATATATTGAGGGCCTTATTCTACCGATCCGGTCCAGCATGGCTAGGGAATTGGAGACAGATATACCGTATCAGCAGGCCGTGAGCATTACCTAGAGGATCGAGAGTATACTTCCTAGAGAGCGGGGAGAGAGGGAGGCCAAGAGGTCTCGTGAGTCGGGCCATTTCTCTGGTGCCCGCACTTCAGCAGCCGGTCGTTTTGGTAGGGGTTATTCAGGTCGTCCAGTTCATTTAACTTTGCCAGCAGCCGGTAGTACTCCAGCTCTTTCTGCACCTCCGAAGCCTTATTATGCTCCCCCAGTTTCCTGTGCGCGTCCTGCGCGGGGTACCTCCAATGGTCAGACTAGTGGGGGTGAGTCCGGTCTGTCACAGCCACCGTGTCCTCCCAGAACTTGTTTTGAGTGCGGGGATACTCGCCATCTGGTTAGGGAGTGCCCCAGGCATAGGAGAGGAGCACCTCCACAGACTTTGCAGCCTCAATGTTGTTTACAGGGCCAGCAGGCCATCATTCCAGCCCCAGCTGCCACTCCACCTGCCCAGCCAGCCAGGGCCGGGGATCAGGGTGCCAGAGGCTGCCCTGGAGAGAGGGGTAAGGCCAGGTTTTATGCTATTCCTGATCACGCTGCAGCTGTTGCATCTGATTCTGTTATCACAGGTATTATTTTCGTTAGTCACATAGAGGCATCAGTTCTATTCGATCCTGGATCCACTTTTTCATTTGTGTCCTCTTATTTTGCTTCACATCTGGGTGTGCCTCGGGATTCTTTGTGTGCCCCCATTTATGTTTCCACTCCGGTGGGAGATTCTTTGGCTGTGGACCGTGTGTATCGGTTGTGTTTGGTTACTATTTGTGGTTTTGAGACCAGAGCGGATCTATTGTTGCTCGGGATGGTCGATTTTGATATTATTCTGGGCATGGACTGGTTGTCTCCCCATTATGCTATTCTTGATTGTCCCGCCAAGACCGTGACGCTGGCTATGCCAGGCATTCCACGTATTGAGTGGAGTGGTACTCTAGATCACACCCCCATCCGTGTTATTTCCTTTCTCAAAGCTCAACGTATGGTTGAGAAGGGGTGTGCTGCTTATCTATATTTTGTGCGGGATGTCAGTATTGGCACTCCTTCTATTGATTCTGTTCCAGTGGTACATGATTTCTATGATGTGTTTCCAGCTGATCTCCCGGGCATGCCGCCCGACAGAGATATTGATTTTGGTATTGACTTATTGCGGGGCACTTAGCCCATTTCTATTCCACCGTACCGTATGGCTCCTCCTGAGTTGAAGGAGTTGAAGGATCAGTTACAGGAGTTATTGAGTAAGGGTTTTATTCGACCCAGTGTTTTGCCTTGGGGTGCTCCTGTATTGTTTGTAAAGAAAAAAGACGGTTCTATGCGTATGTGTATTGACTATCGTCAGTTGAACAAAGTTACAGTGAAGAACCGGTATCATTTGCCACGTATTGACGATTTATTTGACCATCTACAGGGCGCACAGGTGTTCTCCAAGATTGATTTGCGCTCTGGTTATCATCATCTGAAGATTCGGGAGTCGGATATCCCGAAGACTGCCTTTAGGACTCAGTATGGTCACTACGAGTTCCTCGTAATGTCTTTCGGGCTGATTAATGCCCCAGCTGCTTTTATGCATTTGATGCACAGTGTGTTCAGGCCATATTTGGACTCGTTCGTGATTATTTTTATTGATGATATTCTAGTATATTCCCGGAGTCGGGAATAGCACAAGCAGCATCTGAGGATAGTGCTTCAGACTCTGAGGGATAAGCAGTTATATGCCAGGTTCTCTAAATGTGAATTCTGGCCGAGTTCTGTGGCATTTCTAGGCCACGTGGTGTCGAGTGATGGTATTAGAGTGGATCCGAGGAAGGTGGAGGCCGTGCAGAGTTGGCCCAGACCCTCCTCAGCTACTGAGATTCGCAGTTTCCTTGGTTTGGCAGGTTATTATTGTCGCTTCATAGAGGGGTTCTCTTCGATCGCAACACCTATGACCAGGTTAACCCAAAATAGTGCCCCTTTCCAGTGGTCAAATGAGTGTGAGGCGAGCTTTCAGAAGCTCAAGACAGCTTTGACTTCGGCCCCTATCTTGATGTTGCCTACGGGTTCGGGGTCCTATACAGTATATTGTGATGCCTCACGAGTTGGACTCGGTGCAGTATTGATGCAGGACGGTAGGGTGATTGCCTACACATCCAGACAGCTGAAGGTACATGAGAAGAACTACCCTGTTCATGATCTGGAGCTAGCTGCCATTGTTCACGCCTTGAAGATTTGGCGTCATTACATGTATAGGGTTCCTTGTGAGATCTACACTGATCACCGGAGCTCGCAGCACTTGCTTAAGCAGAAGGACCTGAACATGCGTCAGAGGAGATGGTTGGAGCTGCTGAAAGACTATGATATTACTATTCTCTATCATCCGGGCAAGGCAAATGTAGTTGCCGATGCCTTGAGTCGCCGGGCAGAGAGTTTGGGGAGTTTGGCATATCTACCAGTTTCGGAGAGGCCTATGGCGATGGATGTTCAGGCTTTAGCCAGGCAGTTTGTTAGACTGGATCTTTCGGAGCCCAGCCGGGTTCCGGCCTGTGTGGTTTCTCGGTTTTCTCTATTTGACCGCATCAGGGAGCGTCAGTTCGACGACCCTCATTTGCTTGTCCTCCAAGATAGAGTTCGGCGTGGTGATGCTCGAGATGTTACCATTGGGGATGATGGAGTTATGAGGATGCAGAGGCGTATTTGTGTGCCCAATATAGATGATCTTCGAGAGATGATTCTAGCAGAGGCCCATAGCTCGCGATATTCCATCCATCCGGGTGCCGCAAAGATGTATCAGGACTTGAGACAGCATTACTGGTGGAGGCGGATGAAGAGGGATATAGTTGATTATGTGTCTAGGTGCCTCAACTGCCAGCAGGTGAAGTATGAGCATCAGCATCCAGGTGGGTTAATGCAGCAGATTGAGATTCCAGAGTGGAAATGGGAGTGCATCACCATGGACTTTGTATCTGGGCTTCCATGGACTATTAGGAAGTTTGATTCCATTTGGGTCATTGTGGATTGGCTCACCAAATCCGACCATTTCATATCGGTGAGCACTACTTATTCATCGGATCGACTGGCGGAGATCTACATCAGGGAGATAGTTCCGCTGCATGGTATCCTAGTTTCCATCATTTTTTATAGAGGCACTCAGTTCACTTCATGGTTCTGGAGAGCCGTGCAACAGGAGTTAGGCACTCGGGTGGAGTTGAGCACAGAGTTTCACCCCCAGACTGATGGCCAGTCCGAGCGCACTATTTAGATTTTGGAGGATATGCTCCGTGCGTGCGTGATTGAGTTTGGACGTTCATAGGATCATTTCTTGCCACTGGCAGAGTTTTCTTATAACAACAGCTACCAGTCCGGTATTCAGATGGAACCGTATGAGGCTCTATATGGTAGGAGGTGCAGGTCTCCCGTAGATTGGTTCGAGCCGGGC
The DNA here is from genome assembly GCA_032618575.1 of Nicotiana noctiflora. Lineage (NCBI taxonomy): Eukaryota > Viridiplantae > Streptophyta > Magnoliopsida > Solanales > Solanaceae > Nicotiana > Nicotiana noctiflora. Next base: position 66,471 of record JASVEL010011989.1, on the reverse strand, counting down.
GAGGCCATACTGCTAGGTACTTAGATGGTCCAGGATGCAATGGACAAGGTCAAGGTGATTCAGGACAGACTTCGTGCAGCCCAGTCTAGACAGAAGAGTTATGCGGACAAGAAGGTCCGCGATGTGGCTTTTATGGTTGGTGAGCGGGTTCTGCTTCGGGTATCGCCCATGAAGGGCGTCATGAGTTTTGGGAAGAAGGGGAAGCTGAGTCCTAGATTTATTAGCCCTTTTGAGATTTTGAGGCATGTTGGAGAGGTTGCTTATGAGTTGGCCTTACCTCCCAGCCTAGCCGGAGTCCATCCCGTATTTCATGTCTCTATGCTCCGGAGATACCATGGTGACCCGTCGCACGTGTTGGATTTCACTTATGTTCAGCTAGATGAGGACCTGTCTTATGTGGAGGAGCCAGTGGCCATTTTGGACAGGCAAATCAGGAAGCTAAGGTCAAAGAACATCGCTTCAGTAAAGGTCCAGTGGCAGGGTCAGCTGGCCGAGGAGGCGACTTGGGAGACCGAGCAGGATATACGCAACTAGTACCCTCATCTCTTCACCACTCCGGGTATGTTTTCTATGCTCGTTCGAGGACGAACGAATCTTTTAAGTGTGGGAAGATGTAACGACACGGCCGGTCGTTTTTGAAATTTACGCCCCGATCCCCAATCTAACTGTTCCCCTAAGTTTATTTCTGCTATTGTAGTTCGCCGGGAGGTTCGGCTATAGAATTTGAAGCGTTTTGAGACACTTAGTCCCTAAATGAGAGCTTTATAGTTGAAAAATGGCCGTATTTGGAATAGTGTTAAGACGACCTTGGAACGGAAATTCGATGGTTCCATTATCTCCGTTAGGTGATTTTGGGGTTGGGAGGGCATTTGAAATGTATTTTGGAGGTCTGTAGGTCAATTAGGCTTGAAATGCCGAAGTTTGAAATTTTGGTGAAATCCGAATGGTAGGTGAGGTTTTGATCCGGGGGTTGGAATGGAATTCCGATAATTTCTGTAGCTTCGTTATGTAATTTTGGATATGTCTGCAAATTTTCAGGTCATTCAGACGTTGTTTGGTCGGGTGTTTGATAGCATGTAGGTTTCGGAAGTTTTGGGTGAAACTTAGCTTTGAATTCGCTTTGATTTGGTGATTTCCGTGTTTAAGGGTGTGTTTTGTATGATTGGAACAAGTTCGTATAGTGTTTTGGAGTAGGCTGGTGTTTTTCGTTGGGGTCCCGGGGGCCTCGGGGTGAATCCGGGGGTCCAAACGGACCATTTCGTGCCTCATGAACAGTTGTTTCTGCTGCAATAAAATTGCAGACAATTTGTTCTTCGTGATCGCGAAGATTGGCATGTGATCGCGTAAGGCGGCGTTTGGATGTATCGCGATTGCGAGATGATGTCCGCGATCGCGTAGGCCAAGGTTGGAATGCAATGCGATCGCGTCTGGGGTCACGCGATCGCGTAAGCTCAAGTCCGGACGCAGTGCGATCGCGGGGCCGTTGTTGCGATCGCGTAGGGATTTGTTTAGCTGTTCTCTGCGATCGCAGGCAAAAGGCTACGATCACGTAGAAGGAAAAATTGAGCCCAGAAATTTTGTTCTATGCGATCGCGTGCCAATGGCTGCGATCGCGTAGGGTATCCAGGCCTGGCAGAGAGTTTAAGTTCAGAACATAACACCCACGACCCATATACACAAAAATGCCATTTTTGAGTCCTATAGAGAGAAACTTATGGGAAATTGTTGGAGATTCATCGGGTATTCATCGGAGGTAAGTTTTATGGCCTAATTACGTTATTTTAGCATGGAATCCTTGAGTATTTCAATGTTAATGGAAGATTAATGGGGGATTTTAGCCCTAGGCCTAAATTATGGTAAATCGTCGATTTGAATGGGCAAACAGAGTCCGATTTTGGTAAATTTTATATGCATAGACTCGTGTTGAGATAAGGAACCCGAAGATATAACTTTTGTAATTTTTCGAGAAGCGTACCAAAAGTCGGGTTTTGGCAACTTGTGGTTTTTGGTGTATTTCGAATTGTTTCGATTGGGTAATGCCTAATTGGCCTATTTTAATGTATTTCTATTGATTTTGATCAGAGACTACACCTGTGGAGGCCAATATTTGTGGCAAGAGAGTTGTCTCTTAGCGGTTTCATACCGGAGTCCAGGTAAGTGGCTTGTCTAACCTCGTGTGGGGTAACCTTCACCCCTAGAATATTATGTGTTAATTTAAATGCCTTGTACACAAGGTGACGGGCATGTACATGCGCAGATTGATGGAACCCACCTTACTTGAATTGTCCAATTCGTGATATTTCTATTCTTAGCTGATTAAATCGTGATACTACTTGATATTCGTTAGAAAAGCATGGCTAGAAAGGATTTATCTATCTAAGTGCCTAATTGTCGTACTTGAACTTCTGGATATTTGTTGATACTGATTTTTGTGAATTTGTAGTTTTACATATCACATTTCTCTGTGCTTTCTTTTATTGTTTGTGTTGGTGGACTGCGGGTTCAATTCCCGGAGATCCAAGGGCTGCGGGTTCAATTCCCGGAGACCTGGAGTTGTAGTGTTTGTGGACTGCGGGTTCGATTCCGGAAGATCCAAGGGCTGCGGGTTCGATTCCTAGAGACCCGGAGTTTATTGATATATATATTGAGATACGGACTGTGGGTTCGATTCCTGGTGATCCTGAGATATTGAGGTACGGACTGCAAGTTCAATTCCTAGAGATCATAGGGATGCGGGTTTGATTCCCGGAGACCCAGAGATATTGATGTAGGGACTGCAGGTTAAATTCCCGGAGATCCTGAGGATTTGAATATAGTGAGGGACTGTGGGTTCGATTCCCATAGGTCCTGGACTTGTTGATTTGACTTTATATTGTGTTGGTTACTTGTTGTTAGCTTAATTGTAGACGGTTGCAGTAATTACTTTATTGTTGTTATTTCAGACACATTCTTATTTTAATTGCTTATTATTGTTATTATTATTATGTTATTATCTCTCGGTAGGGCCCTGACCTTCCTCGTCGCTACTCCATCGAGGTTAGGCTTGGCACTTACTGAGTACCGCCGTGGTGTACTCATGCTACTCTTCTGCACACTTTTGTTACGCAGATCCAGGTACATCAGGTCAGGCTCATCTCAGGTGATTTAGCAGCATTTCAGGAGACTTGAGGTATGATCTGCTACGTCGGCACTTATTACATTTCTTTTATATCATTCCGCTATTACTTTATCTCTTGTTTTCATGAAATTGTACATTTCGCATCGTGTTAGACTTACCTAGTCGTGAAGACTGGGTACCGTCATGACAGGTTCACGATTGGTGAACTAGGGTCGTGACAGATACATATCTTTTTCATCACTTGGGAGGGTTTCACCCAAAAAGTTGTCACATTACCACTCGGCTCCAAAGCAGAGATTTGAGCCATAGTTCGTACAATGATTCAAATACTTTCTTCAACAAGATTGGTATGGAAATTGTTGTGTGTTGAAGTAAATAAATAGATAAACATACATATTCCAGCAAAAAAATTCGATTATTTATATGTCCACTCTTCATTGTTTAATGGTTCTGTTCTATTTTGTCTCTTTGTTGAAGTTCTAAAATTGCCTGAGTTAGTCAATTTCGTCGTAGTGGAGTCTCATGTATGACAGCAGAAGTATTTACATTATGGCGGGCTACTGTTTCCTCTTGCCGGAATAAAATCTAGAGGGATTGTTAAGAGAATCGATTCAGGTATGTTAAGGTACTTCGTTTCTTTTTTGGCATGATTTAATGTGAAATGAATACGCTATTTCACAATGAATCTACTCCTAGCAACTAAGGTTGTCCATATTGTTCTTTCCGTACAAAGTTATTCTAAGAAAGCATGTATTATTCGTAAGTCCTGGTGAAGTTCATATTGAGGCTATGTCCATAATGTTCTTACATCACTCCGAAAGGTTTACAATGTGATTCCATGAGTCGAGCATGCATTATATATATATGTATCTATTTTACTCTACTGAGCCGCGCTATAGTCGGCCGGGTACAACACATATTGTGCAACCACTGATCATTTGGGTTTACCGAGCTCCACGTGGTCGGGTATGATTCTACCGAACCTTATGATGGCCGAGTACATTTTTACTGAGTCCTCTTTGAGGCCGGGTACGATATTGTGATGATGATGATGATGCATACAGAGGTAAATGTTTCTAAAAGTTTTTTTTATATATATGTATAATGCATTTCATGTTAGTAGTCCCCAGAGGCACTCAGATGTTACATGTTGTATCTCATCTATCTCTCTTTACATTAGCATTCCTATTTATGTTTTCCTGCCTTACATACTTAGTACATTATTTGTACTGATGTCTTTTTGTTGGGAACGCTATTCATGCTTGTAGGTATAGCTAATCAGTTTGACGAGCCTTCATCGTAGACGATATTGGCATTCAGTGAAGGATCGGTAAGACTCTATCTCATTCGGAGTACAGCCGAGTCTATAAGTCATCATGTTAGTGTTTTGCTACAGACTTATGGGTAGGCCGGTACCCTGTCCCATTTATTCTCAATTAATCTTAGAGGTTTTATAGACAAGAGTCTATTCTGTACAGTATGTCACAGGCCTTGACGTCCCATATGTATTCATGTTTTAAGAAAAATGGTTCAGTGAAACAATGTTGCCCATGTATAGTTATACACAGCGAGTTATGGCCATGTTAGCCCATGATAGTTACGAAAAAAAGAGTTGTAGAGTGGTTAGCTCGGACCACTACGGCACCGGGTGCCAGCCACGCCCCCAGGCTCGGGGCGTGACAATTATGCTGCTGCTAATGGACTTGTTGAAGTATTTAATAATACGCTCTGCAACTTGTTGAAAAAGGTTGTCTCTAAGTCTAAGAGAGATTGGCTTGAAAGGACGGAAGAAACTCTTTGGGCATACATGACCACATATCGCACACCAACGCGAACGACTCCTTATTCACTTATTTATGGAGTTGAAGCAGTCCTTTCACTTGAGCGTCAAATCCCATCGTTACGGCTTGACATTCAAGAAAGACTCATTGATGAAGAAAATGCTCGATTACGCCTTGAAGAATTGGAAGCTCTTGATGATAAAAGGCTAGAAGCTCAACAAAGCCTCGAATGTTATCAAGCTCGCCTGTCTCTATCTTTTAACAAAGGGTACGCCTTAGATTTTTCCAAGTGGGTGACCAAGTTCTTGTGATCAAAATGCAAATTATCTATTAAGTGAGATGTACCATATATCATACAAGAGGTATACTCAAGTGGTACTAACTAGATAGTTGACTCAGAAGGTCTGCGGATTTTCCCCATCAATGGAAAATTCATGAAGAGATACTATCTTTGAAGAAAATAAATATGCTCCTTAATGCATGAGCATAAACCGCATGTTACTCCTAGCCCGCAAGAGTGTAAACTGTGCACGATCCAAAATAAAGAAGAAAAAAAAGTGCGTTATGTTGAAAACCTCGAAAGAGGCGACTTACGAAAAAGTTAGGACATAAAAAAAATGAAGTCCTCTAGGTTGAAAACCTCGAATGAGGCGGTCTAGGCAAAAGTTAGGACACAAAAAGAAAAAAAACTCACCGATTTTGAACTACGGAATAACTTGATCCTCTTCACCGAGGTACGTAGACAGCTTAGAGTTTCATTTTAAGTTCAGTCATATGAGTTCAAAAATATATATTACCTAAGTTATTATTCAAATGAGGTACGATGAAATATAATTCACTTGATTGACACTAGAAAATTAGGTGGACATGTATTCCTTCGTTGAACTCCTTGTCTTATCTTGATGGGTCAATGGAGGCAAGCCCTCCATGTTAAATTGAGGTCTTTGATGGAATGATTGTAGTTTCCTAAATAAGAGGCAAAATATTCAAGTTGAAGACTCCAATTTTAAGTCAAGTTGATTTTTTCAGGTCTATTACATCATCAATTAGAGGTATTCAAGACCGCTAGGTCTTAAAGTTGCAGTATTCAAGTGTGCCAAGTCATCAAATCTATAAAGTATTAAAACCAAAGAAGCTCACCTGTTATAAACTGCAGATGACTTGATCCTCTTCATCAAGATTGATATCTTCAAGATAATTATAGTCTTTAGCATGCTGCAAAGTTTTGAAGACTATCATGTCTTTTAGCTGAATTCTTCAAGTTTTCCAAGTCGACAAATTGAATTTTTCATATTTTATATATATCATTTATTTGAAGTCTCTGCATGCTAAATCTTCAAGTTGAAGTTGATTTAAATTCTTCTAGTCCGCTAAGTCTTCAGCTATCCAAGTCTGCCACATCTTCAAGTTGAATTCTTCAAAGTGGCTGCATCTTCATGTTTTACTCTTATACTTTAACCTTCAAGGCTGCATCTTCATGTTTTACTCTTATAGTTTAACCTTCAAGTTTAATGATCAAATTAAAATCTTCAAATCCCCTAAGTTTTCAATTCGAAGACTTCAAATATGTCAAGTCTTCAAGTAGAAGCCTACAAGTCTGTCATGTCTTCAAGTTGAAGTGTAAAAGAAGATTCTCTGATTGTGAGGTTGTCTTTACTAAAGTAGTATCTTTGGAATTGATTTATTATTCTTCATGCAAAAATAAGGAGAAACATATTTATATAAAGGAGATTATAAAATTACCTGTGAAGATTGAAGTTGAAGAGATATTCGTAGTGGTCAGCTTTTTGAAAAAAAAAATCATGCTTCGTACATTCTTGATTCATGTATCTCGAAATGAGAACGCGTTTTCATTCCTTTGCGCCAAAAGTTCAAATCTTTTGGTGGTGAAATAAAATCTTCATGTTAGCTATATAATGGACTTTGCTGGTCTTCGTCTTGGCCAAAATATAGTCTTAGCTTAGACGGCGTAATGGTATTATCCTCGGACAAAGTAAAGTCTTCAGCCTAGAGGGTGGTCATTGCCTTGGAAAAAGTATAGTCTTCAGCTTAGATAGTGTAATGGTCTTAGCCTCAGACAAAGTAAAATCTTCATCTTGGATGGTTGTCTTTGCCTTTGCAAAATAAATCTTAGGCTCAAACGGTGTAATGTTTTTTGCCTTAGCTAGAAAAGTAAACATGTAATGGTCTTTGTCATAGATAAAGAAAGTCAAATTTTCAAACAAAATGAAGTCTTCGGCCTCGTATATGTAATAATCTTCACCTCAAATAAAGTAAAATCTTTGGCTATGGTGTAATGGACTTTTTCTCAGGTAAAAGTAAAATCTTTGACTTAGACGGTGTAATGATCTTTTTCACAAATAAAGAAAGTCAAATGTTCAAATAAAGTAAAGTCTCCGGCTTAGGCGGTGTAGTAGCCTTCGCTTTGAACAACATAAAGTCTTCTCATTGGCCGAAGTAAAGCCTTCGCTTTGAAAGGAATAAAGAAAAACTTTGCTTGAGCAAAGTAAGGAAAGTCTTATGTCCGGACGAAGTAAAGTCTTGGTACCACTTTAAAAACTGATATCTTTACCAAAATCGACTCCTCAAAAAGGACGAAAAAGCGGAAATACGTACAAGAAAAGTAAAAAATTTAGGGGTTGTGACATAGTTACCCACAAAAACAAAACTATTTACCCTTGTGTACCCACTTATTTTTTTATCCATAAACTAATTATATTTCTTACCCATAATAGTTTTTGAAGGGAATTTTTTCTTTATTCTCCAATTCTTTTTTATTTCTATGCTTCTTTTCTTTTTCTTTTTCTTTTTCTCGTTTTCTTCTTCTTTTTTTCTTTTTTTCTTTTCTAATTTCTTTTAAATTCTTTTTTTAATATATATTTTTTCTCTTCATAATCTATTTTATTTACTATTTTTACTATTTTTTATTATTTTTTTGTACAATAAGAAAAATAATTGATATAGTAATTTATTCATTTTTTTAATATAACTAATACAATATACCTTTTTATTTTATTTTTCTTTCTCATTTTTTAAATTCAATTATCAAACTGAAACAATGTGAGTTGTCACTTGATCTAATACACTGAATATCACATTGATTGCTGTTGAGCACCATAAATTACATAATCAAATTGTAAGAATCAACACGTTATTGTCATGCAAACATTGATCTCCTTACTTATAAATATCAATACACACTCTACCATTAGCATTAATACAACTAGTTATAGAGCAAGAAAATATAATCTATGGCAACCAAATCTCCATATATACTAGTTAGAATAAAAATGATAATAAAATATTAAAAAATAGAACAAAAGTATAAGTAGCGAAAAACACTTCTAGTACCATGTGATACCAATATGGTATATATGTATACCAATAGAGAATATGATTTCTCTAGAATATTGCCATAACTATCTGCAACTATACTACTCTACCAAAACATTAAAGGACGCAATAAAAGTATGAGAAAATCACATGCTCGTATTGCAAGCTAAATATTTGCAAAACAACTTGCTCATTTCGTATACTAAGAGGGTATATAGTTGTATGGAATTATTCCAACAATTGCCTAAAACTATAAAAACTATTAATACACATAATTTATGTCCATCGGCACACAAAATTCTAGCATTATTGCAGCTCATGTTGATATAAATAATTTCATAATAGAATTCACTTAAAATGCAGCTAAAACAACCAAAATAATGTTCAAACTACCATATGATACCAATATGGAATATAACTATACCAACATGCTATACACTTTTACTAGTTAATTTTCGGCAAGTATATGACTATACTACTATTACATAACATACATGCATAAAGAGAAAAATAAAAATATAGTGTACCACATATTACTATAATAAGGTATTTAAAGATATTGTACTATATTACTATTATTAAAAAAAATCAAATATTGTACCAATTAAATGCAGCTAATACAACCAAAAAATAATTCAGCTAGCATGTGATACCAATATAGTATATAACTATACTAATAGGGTATATAATTGGAAGGATTGTATACTAAAATGGTATATTTGTATACTATTTGGGTATGCAACACAAATTCGTCTTCTTCTCTAGTTCAATTATATTTCAACCCAAATTTCTAAAAATTACTACAAAATCTCCACCAAATTGACTAAAACATTAGCTATAACCTCCAGTCAACTTTCCAAACTAACCCATACAACATCGGATCAAAACAATTAAAAACTCAAACAAAACAAGTTATGAGTTTCAAGCTTCAAAATCCTTCAATGGTGGATTTAAATTTTTGTACAATAAATCTTCAAAACTCAGCATCAAAGGTACAATCTACACATCAAAGAACAATAACTAACAATAAAGTTCTGAGAATTAGAAAGACAGGCCACACAATGTGTCACGACCCCAAATCCGGTCGTGATGGCGCCCAGCACACTGCTAGGCCAGCCCGACCAATCAACAACAATCATAGAGCTATGAGCTCGCCTTATCCCATTTAAACATAACAATTGTAAATTAACAGTGATGGATATATCAAAAACGGGGGAACCAAGTCCCAACGCATACCAACTCCCATAGACCGAAGGGTCAAGAGTCATGAGCCTCTACAGAGTATACAAAGTGTAAATAGTGAATATAACTGTGCACAAGTGTGGGATGGTCAGAACAAAAATATAGACAAACTGTAGAATCGGGTCCTGCGAACGCTGGCAGCTACCTCGACGATCCAAAAGCACTCCCGAGCCGCAATAGAATCAGCTCTGCTGTGATGTACCTGGATCTGCACACAAGGTGCAGGGAGTCGGGTGTGAGTACTTCCAACTCAGCGGTAATAAAAGTAAATAATGCTGAAGGGAAGAAAACCACGATAGGCACTATCTCATGCTACACAATACAGAACTATCTTTTTATTCCTTTCAAGCAAATGTGAGTAGATTATTTAGAAAACTCAATTTTTGCTACTTTCTTTCATAATAATATACCAATACCTGGATACAATCTCAAGCAGTGCAAGTCCACACTCAAATCAGCCCCTCGGGCTCAGCACTCCTTATCAATTTACACCAGGAGATCTAGTCAGTAAGGCAACTAATGCATGTGTGCCAGTAATGTATGAGTGCTGAATGTTATGCCATGTAGTACACGTAAACCAATGTATGTATGCCATGCAATGCATATGACCGCTAAGCGTGTAGCCCGATCCAATTTGGGTACCCGTGCTCACTGGGGGTGTCCAGACTCCGGAGGGGCTCCTACAACCCAAGCACAATATTAATATCACACCTGCTGCGGCGCGCAGCCCGATCCATATACCACTGCGGCGTGCAGTCCGATCCATGCATGTGTATGCATATGCTCACATGAATGTCATGCCCTAACATATGGCCCTCGGCCCCAATCAGCCTAACAAATAATCAAGAAAGCCCTACAGCAACAATATCATATTAGCTCACAGCAAAAAAATATTTTAAGACCTTGTTCAAGTTTTTCATAACCTTATAAAAATGCTGAATAGCAAAAATACCATTTTAAAACTTAAATTTAGAATAAAATATGCACAGTGTTATCAAAACAGTGATACCAATCCCCGAAGGACTCAAATAATTGGCACGAAGCCCAAACATGATAATTAGTCCAATTCATTTCAACAATTAGGTGTTATTATTTATTACGCGGGACGGACCAAGTCACGATCCCCAATGGTGCTCTACCCCACACCCGTTATCCGACTTGCAAGTCACCTCAACACAGCACTAAGATGTGCAAGTCCGGGGTTTACTAACCCTCGGGACATCATTTACAAGTATTACCCACCTCGAACCGACGAAAGCTCATGCCCGCGATGCCTTAGCTCCTCGAACCGGCATCCACGCACGTCAAAACTAGCACAATTTAGTACAAATATATCAAAATAGGCTAATGGAACATAACCCAATCGAAAGAACTCGAAAAATATCAAAAATCACGAAATTTGCAAAACCCGAGCCCCGGGCCCACATCTCGAAAAATTTCGAAACTCATATTTCCAGAACCCTCGTCTCGCCACGAGTCTGTACATATAAAATTTACCAAAATCGGAGTTCGATTGGCCTTTGAAAACCCAAATTTTCGTTTTCAATATCTAGGCCACAATCCTTCACAATTTCTACCCAAATTCATGAAGATTGATGTTAATTCTACCATAAAATGATGTTTTTGAGTCAAGAAACTTACCTCCGATGAATATCCAATGATTTCCCAGCGTTTTCCTGTGATTTCTTCTCTCTAGGGCTCAAAAATTATGTTTTGGGTATATGAACCCGTGAGCCCTCTGTTCTGTGATTTTAATTTCACTGCCTGACCAATTTGTTCTACGCGTTCGCGATGGTCTTCACGCGTTCGCGATACTCAGCTCCAGTTTACCTTTCGCGAACGCGACGCTCCACCACGCATTCGCAATGTATAATCTCCCAGCTGCTGGGTTCTTCTTCTACGCGAACGCGTACACTCCCACGCGAACGCAAAGCTCTCCCCTTTCCTTCTACGCGATCGCGACTCCCAGTCACGCGAACGCGAAGCTTTACCTTACCTTGCCTACGCGAACGCGACACCCCTGCTCGCGAACGCGATGCTTTGATCTGCCTGGCCTTCGCGAACGCGGCCCATGCCACGCGAACGCGAAGGCTTAATGCCTGGGCAGTAACCTGCAATTTACAGCAGGCCTTTTCCAAGTTCAAAATGCCCGATTGATGGTCCGAAATCCTCGCGAGGCCCCCGGGACCCCAACGAAAACGACCAACATACTTCAAAACACGATACGAACTTATTACAATCATAAAAACACCATCCTAAACATCAAAATCACCAACTACACACGGATTCAAGCCTAAGTTTCTTCAAAACTTTCAAAACTAACATTCAATCCAAAACCCGATCAAACGGAGTCCGAATGTCGTTAAATTTTGCGGACATATCCAAAATCCCATAACGAAGCTACAGGAATTGTCAGAATTCCATTCCGACCCCTGGATCAAAATTTCACCTCCCATCCGGTTTTCGCCAAAATTCAACCTTAGCCAATTCAAGCCTATTTCTACACCGGACCTCCAAATTCAATTCTGATTGCTCTCCTAAGTCATAAATGATCTCCCGAAACTAGTTGAATCATCAGAATCTGATTCCGAGCACTCTAACTCTATAGTCAACTCCTGGTTGACTTTTCATATTCAAACTTCCTTCAAACATGCTATTTGCTTCATTTTCAATTCAATTCACTCCTAACTCACCCGATAGGCTCTAACACCGATATAAAAGCATAAAACATGTAATTGCAACATGACGGGGTGGTAAATTCCCGTAACGACGGGCCGGGTCGTTACATTCTCCCCAACTTAAACAAACGCTCGTCCTCGAGCTGTTACAACCCATATCCACACATGTTAGTTCATGACATAAGTTAGATAACACGAATCCAAGAAGGAATTATCCTTGAGATGATAAGAAGTTAATCCGATTAATCTTAAGTGATACAAGGGTGCATAAGGGTGATTAACAAGTATTAGAAGTTAAACGAATCAAGGATGTTGTAACTCGTACTTTTGGGTAAACCTATAGATGCTTAGTATACTTAGGAGGTCATGATTTAAGGTATTTGAATCATATAATATCCGTATCATAATTCTTGAAGTCAAACGAGTTATGAAACAAAAGTCGACAAAAGTTGTTGCAACTTAGGTTCATAGTTTTACCTAAACTTTAGGTCAAATGTTATTAAGTCTTTCTCCCAATATACTTGGAATTACGGGGTGATCTACCCACCAAATTGAATATCTATGAGTCTAGTTTCCAACGCATTAAACGGTTTATCAATACGACATTGGAATAGAGAGATATAGACATTTGCGTGAGACTGCAGAAGCTGCTAGGTGCAAGTAGGTGGGTCAGCTACTTGGTTAAATGTCGGCCCAAAAGAGGAAATTTCGGGTCAGAAAAGGAGCCCATTAAAGGCTTATCTTCTGCAATATATCCCTCTTTATATTTCACAAATAACCAGACCTAAAACCCTGCAAACTTTCTCCCAAAAATTATCCACAAACCCTAATTGATTTTCTCTCTCTTTCAAGTTCAAATTGGGGGTAAACACTAGAGTTTGAAGAACCAAGTTAAAGGCTGAGTTATCCAACAATTAAGGTGAGTTTACTGCTATATTTCATATATTTATTCTTCTGTTAATTCATGGTAATTCGTTATATACATGTAAGAACTCACGGGACGGTGATCGGAAGCCGTGAGTTCAAGTTATTCACTTGTAGCGGACTGTTTTGTGGACTGTTTTATGTTGCTGTTGGGCTGCGTTTTATATTACTGTTTTGTGGAGTTTTGGAGGAGGCAGGGTGTGGAGAAACACCATATATATGTTGGGTTGTGGCCTGCTAGTTCTTCGTAATATTTTTGGGTCGTTTGATACGACTATAGTGGCCGTCATATGTATGATGTGATTAGGTTGTGTGTGGACTGTTTTGTGAGGCTCAATATGTTTATTATTGATGTTGTTTAGGCTGTTTGGTGATTGTTTTGAATGGTGTGAAGTCATATATATAGGGGAGGTGTTGTCCGTTTCATCACAAAATAGGTTGTGATTGGTACATAATAGTTGCGACGCTTAAACGTTAACGATAGTGTCATTTCTCCTATTGTAGACTAAGGAGTCGTGATGTTTGCATAGCTTGAGGTTGTGGCAGTATATACAAGGTATGTGTGGCTATCTCTTTCCTTCTTTTGCACGACTCCGATTAACATAATGTAATAAACGAGCTTCCAAAGATACTCTATTCTTAGAAGCTAAGTAGTACTTACATTGTTTCCCCTCTTATGGAACGATTGATGTTGATGTTGCTTCTCTTATTCTTATGTTATCAATCTTGTTGGTACTTCCTGATTCCTATAAGGTTCATAGTGAAGAGTTAGTCCTAATAAGGTGTACATAGGATACCGACCTTACGTCACTCCGAAAGGTCTACAAGGTGTTTCCAGGAGTCGAACATGCATTATATATATGTATCTATTTTACTCTACCGAGCCGCACTATAGTCGGCCGGGTACGGCACCTATTGTGCAACCACTGATCAGTTGGGTTTTACCGAGCTCCACGTGGTCGGGTACGATTCTACCGAGCCTTATAATGGCCGGGTATGTTTTTACCGAGCCTATTACGGTCGGGTACGATATGATGATGATGATGCCCACAGAGGCGTATGTTTTAAAGATTATGTATTTATACATATGTATCATGCATTTCATGTCAGTAGCCCTCAGAGGTACTCAGATGTTACAGGTTGTATATTCTCTATCCCTGCTTACATTACTGTTCGTATTTATGGTTCTCTGCCTTACATACTCAGTACTTTATTCGTACTGATGTCCTTTTATTTGTGGACGCTGCATGTCGTGCTGCAGGTCCTGATAGACAGGCAGGTGTAGCTCCCCCATCACAGTAGGTTGTCTAGTTCAGCGGTAATTGGCGAGATCCCTTCTCCGGACTTGCCTTGGTCTTGGTATGCCTTTTTGTTATAAACATTATGGGTATGTCGGGGCCCTGTTCTGGCTATGTTGCAGCACTTATGTTCCTTTAGAGGCTCATAGATAAGTGTCGACTCATGTATAGTTTGGTATGCCTTGTCGACTGGTTTTTGTTTATTAGTCTTTCATTTTAGCATGGTAGATTGTACCATATTTATATAGTTTCTTGATTGTCTGGTCATCCCATGTTATGTAGGTTCATGCAATCATATTTTATTGTTGGTTGCCCATGATCCATGTCTACCATTTATATTGGTCTCGCTAGCCCTAAAAGATAATAAAGAAGGTTAGATAAAATGTACGTTGGTGCTCGGCAAGTATGGTCGGGTGCTAGTCATGGTCCTCCAGTTTGGGTCGTGACAAACTTGGTATCAGAGCAAGTCTGTCCTAGGGATTGTCTATGAGCCATGTCTAGTAGAGTCTTGATTATGGATGTGTAGCGCGCCACATTTATAATTAGGAGGCTACATGACATCTAGGGTTTTTACCTTCTTCCTGAATCTAGATCGTGCATAGAGTTGAGTCATAAGTGTTCGTCTCTAATATTCACCTTGTTTTCTTTCAGCAATGCCTTCGACTAGGAAACAAACAATTAGTAGACAGCTTGATACAGCTGCGGGAGAGGGTACCAGTCAGGTGCCCCAAGCCAGAGCAGGCCAAAGTGAGGCTCAGAGTGAGATGCCGTCTCATACCTCATCTACTCCGTCTCCTCCAGAGGATATTAGGTGGCACCCAGCACCTCCAACTCCTCCGTCTGGCACTACAGACCAGGATATGTGGAGTGCTTTGCAGTTATTGACTAGCTTGGTAGCTGCTCAGGCTCAGAGTCAGAATACACGTGCTCCTGATAGACCAGTTAGTACAAGGGTTCGTGATTTTATTAATTTAGACCCTCCAGTGTTTACCGGATCAGACCCCAAGGAGGATCCGCAGACTTTTATTGACCAGGTTCATCGTACACTACGGGTTATGCATGTTAGTGATACAGAGGCAGTATAATTGGCTTCTTATCGGTTACGGGATTTAGCGGTTCTTTGGTATGATAGTTAGGAGAGATCCAGGGGTCCGAACGCTCCTCCAGCTGTGTGGAAGGATTTTTCTGAGGCCTTTCTTCGTCACTATTTGCCAGTTGAGATACGACGAGCTAGAGCTGATAAGTTCTTGAACCTTAGACAAGGTAATTTGAGTGTGCGAGAGTATAGTATGCAGTTTGATTCTTTAGCAAGGTATGCTCCCCATATGGTGGCCGAGATGAGTGATAGGGTGCATTTGTTCGTGAACGGGTTGGGACCCCATCCGATTAATGAGTGTATGACAGCCTCCTTGGTAGAAGGCATGGATATTTCCCGTATTCAAGCTTATGCCCAGACCTTAGAGGATCGTAAGCGCAAGTAGAGGGCAGATAGGGAGCACGATAGGGGCCAGCATAAGAGGGCGAGATTTGCAAGGTATTCTGATGACTTCAGAGGCAGCGCCATGCCCCAGTCTTCGAGGAGTTCGGCGCCATCTGTAGCTAGTGCTCCTCCACAGTTTCAGAGGTCGATATGATCAATCCTATTCTAGTCCAGGTCAGAGTTCGCAGGCATCTGGATCGCAACATCACAGGGATACTAGTCAGACGAAACCCCCAACACCACGTTGTGATCAGTGCGGCAAGGCCCACTTTGGACTGTGCCGTCGAGGTTCTGATGCGTGTTATTCTTGCGGACAACCTGGCCATATGATGAGGGATTGTCCTAACAGGGGAGGTGATGGTATGGCTCAGCCGACTAGATCTGTGTCTGGTTCTTCCTCATCAGTTCGACCTCCAACACGGGGTTTTCAGCAGTCGACAGGTCGTAGTAGAGGTAGAGGTGCAGGACCGAGTTCGAGTGGTGCTCAAAATCGAACATATGCTCTAGTAGGTCGACAAGAACTCGAGTCGTCTCCAGATGTTGTTACAGGTATATTATCTGTGTTTTCTTATGATGTATATGCGTTGATTGATCCGGGATCTACATTATCATATGTTACAACCTTTGTGGCTAATAAGTTTGGCATTGAACTTGAATTGATAAGTAAACCCCTTGCGGTATCTACTCCAATAGGAGATTCTGTGATTGCTAGAAGGGTATATAGAGGTTGCACCGTGATGATTTGTAGTCGTCAAACCTCGGCAGATTTATTTGAGTTAGAAATGGTTGATTTTGATGTGATACTGGGAATGGACTGGTTGGCCTCATGCTATGCAAATGTTGAATGTCGTATGAATATGGTTAAGTTTCAATTTCCTGGTGAACCCGTCATTGAATGGAAGGGGAACATTGCTACATCGAAAGGTAGGTTTATTTCCTATCTTAAGGCAAGGAAAATGATCTCAAAAAGTTACATTTATCATCTTGTTCGCGTTAGGGATGCAGAGGCGAAGCTGCCTACTCTACAATCTATCCCTGTGGTCAATGAATTTCCAGATGTTTTCCCAAATGAACTCCCGGGCCTTCCTCCAGAAAGGGAGATTGAGTTTAGCATTGATGTGTTGCCTAACACTCAACCGATCTCTATCCCTCCATATAGAATGGCCCCGGCAGAGCTGCGAGAGTTGAGGGCGCAGTTAAAGGACTTGCTGGATAAGGGCTTCATTAGGCCTAGCACTTCACCTTGGGGTGCGCCAGTCCTATTCGTGCGGAAGAAAGATGGGTCATTACGGATGTTTATCGACTATCGGCAGTTGAATAAGTTTACTATAAAGAACAAGTATCCACTTCCAAGAATTGACGACCTGTTTGACCAACTCCAGGGTGCCAAGTATTTCTCCAAGATTGACTTACGTTCAGGGTATCATCAGGTGAGGGTTAAGGAGAAGGATATTCCAAAGACGGCCTTTCGGACAAGATATGGACACTTTGAGTTCTTGGTGATGTAGTTCGGGCTAACAAATGCCCCAACAGCTTTTATGGATCTCATGAATACTGTATTCATGCCCTATCTTTATGTGTTCGTGATTGTATTCACTGATGACATTCTGGTGTATTCTCGTTCGGAGGAGGAACATGCGAGCCACTTGCGGATAGTATTACAGATGCTTCAGGATCATAAGTTATATGCTAAGCTCGCCAAATGTGAATTCTGGCTGAACTCAGTAGCATTCCTTGGCCATGTGATATCTGACGAGGGTATTAGTGTCGACACTCGGAAGATTGATGCAGTAAAGAATTGGCCGAGACCTACAACACCATCAGAAGTTCGTAGCTTCCTGGGGCTAGCAGGATATTATAGGCGATTTGTAGAAGGGTTTTCCTCTTTATCAGCACCATTGACTAAGTTAACACAGAAATCTACCAAGTTCCAGTGGTCTAACACTTGTGAACGTAGTTTTCAGGAGCTGAAGGATCGATTGACATCCGCACCGGTGCTCACTCTCCCTGAAGGAACAGAAGGATATGTGGTATATTGTGATGCCTCGGGTATAGGTTTGGGGTGCGTGTTGATGCAGCATGGGAAGGTGATTTCATATGCATCAAGACAATTGAAGAAGCATGAAAAGAATTATCCAACCCATGATTTGGAATTGGCTGCAGCAATATATGCTTTGAAGATATGGCGGCACTACTTATACGGCGTCCATATTGACATCTACACAGATCACAAGAGTCTACAATACATCTTCAAGCAGAAAGAGTTGAATTTGAGGCAGCGTAGGTGGCTTGAATTACTGAAAGACTACGACATCGAGATATTGTATCATCCCGGTAAAGCCAATGTTGTGGCAGATGCTCTTAGCCGTAAGTCAATGGGAAGCTTAGTACATATTGATACAGGTAGATGGGGGTTGACTAAAGAGCTTCATCAGCTAGCCAATATGAGAATCAGATTGTTAGACCCTGACGACGGAAGTGTTACTGTACAGAATACATCAGAATCATCTTTGGTAGCCGAGGTAAAAACACGGCAATATGAAGATCCTATCTTACTACGATTAAGAGAGAACATTCAGCAGGGTAAAATTACGGCTTTTGAGATCGGAGGAGATGGGGCACTAAGATACCAGGGCCGATTATGTGTGCCGAATGTAGCAAGGTTGCGAGAAAAGATTATGAATGAAATTCATCAATCCCGATATTCCATCCATCCTGGCTCAACAAAGATGTATCATGATGTCAAGGAGCAGTATTGGTGGGATAACATGAAAACGTCTATTGCAGAATTTGTAGCCCAGTGTCCCAATTGTCAAAAAGTAAAGATAGAACATCAGAAACCCGGTGGATTGCTTCAGAATATAGAGATTCCGACCTGGAAATGGGATTCCGTATAAAATTCTTCAACGAATTGGAAAAGTTGCTTATGAGTTAGAATTGTCATCCGAATTAGAATTTGTCCACCCGGTGTTCCATGTATCTATGTTGAGGAAATGTATTGGAGACCCTTCTCGAGTTGTCCCTATCAAAGATGTTCAAGTTACAGAGGATCTATCATATGAAGAAGTGCCAGTGGCCATATTAGATCGACAAGTCCGCAAGCTGAGAACAAAAGATGTAGCTTCCGTCAAAGTATTGTGGAGAAACAAGAATATGAAAGAAATGACATGGGAAGCGGAAGAAGAGATGAAGTCTAAATACCCTTACCTATTCCGGAATGATGATAACAAGGATGTTGGTGGAACGCAAGATACATTATAAAGGTGAAATGGCTTTATGAGGTAAGCAATAACTTGAGAACTCTCTTCCTTAATACAAAGTGGTGATATGTAAATAATGTCCATGTCCATAATGCTTTGTGTAGCCTTGTGTGGTCATACTTTGAGCTTCACTGCTTGCAAATTTTGCTAGTGACCATTTTATAGGGGAAAATTGACCAAAAATATCCGCTAGAATCCACGATGATTTGGACTCCCCATAAACCCTTACATTCGAGGACGAATGTTCCTAAGGGGGGGAGGGTGTTACAACCCATATCCACACATGTTAGTTCATGACATAAGTTAGATAACACAAATCTAAGAAGCAATTATCCTTGAGATGATAAGAAGTTAATCCGATGAATCTTAAGTGATACAAGGGTGCATAAGGGTAATTAACAAGTATTAGAAGTTAAACGAATCAAGGATGATGTAACTCGTACTTTTGGGTAAACCTATAGATGCTTAGTATACTTAGGAGGTCATGATTTAAGGTATTTGAATCATATAATATCCGTATCATAATTCTTGAAGTCAAACGAGTTATGAAACAAAAGTCGACAAAAGTTGTTGCAACTTAGGTTCATAGTTTTACCTAAACTTTAGGTCAAATGTTATTAAGTCTTTCTCCCAATATACTTGGAATTACGGGGTGATCTACCGACCATATTGAAGATCTATGAGTCTAGTTTCCAATGCATTAAACGGTTTATCAATACAACATTGGAATAGAGAGATATAGACATTTGCGTGAGACTGCACAAGCTGCTAGGTGCAAGTAGGTGGGTCAGCTACTTGGTTAAATGTCGGCCCAAAAGAGGAAATTTCGGGTCAGAAAAGGAGCCCATTAAAGGCTTATCTTCTGCAATATATCCCTCTTTATATTTCACAAATAACCAGACCTAAAACCCTGCAAACTTCCTCCCAAAAATTATCCACAAACCCTAATTGATTTTCTCTCTCTTTCAAGTTCAAATTGGGGGTAAACACTAGAGTTTGAAGAACCAAGTTAAAGGCTGAGTTATCCAACAATTAAGGTGAGTTTACTGCTATATTTCATATATTTATTCTGCTGTTAATTCATGGTAATTCGTTATATACATGTAAGAACTCACGGGACGGTGATCGGAAGCCGTGAGTTCAAGTTATTCACTTGTAGCGGACTGTTTTGTGGACTGTTTTGTGTTGCTGTTGGTCTGCGTTCTATATTACTGTTTTGTGGAGTTTTGGAGGAGGCAGGGTGTGGAGAAACACCATATATATGTTGGGTTGTGGCCTGCTAGTTCTTCGTAATACGTTTGGGTCGTTTGATACAACTATAGTGGTCGTCATATGTATGATGTAATTAGGTTGTGTGTGGACTGTTTTGTGAGGCTCAATATGTTTATTATTGATGTTGTTTAGGCTGTTTGGTGATTGTTTTGAATGGTGTGAAGTCATATATATAGGGGAGGTGCTGTCCGTTTCATCACAAAATAGGTTGTGATTGGTACATAATAGTTGCGACGCTTAAACGTTAACGATAGTGTCATTTCTCCTATTGTAGACTAAGGAGTCGTGATGTTTGCATAGCTTGAGGTTGTGGCAATATATACAAGGTATGTGTGGCTATCCCTTTCCTTCTTTTGCACGACTCCGATTAACATAATGTAATGAACGAGCTTCCAAAGATACTCTATTCTTAGAAGCTAAGCAGTACTTACATTGTTTCCCCTCTTATGGAACGATTGATGTTGATGTTGCTTCTCTTATTCTTATGTTATCAATCTTGTTGGTACTTCCCGATTCCTATAAGGTTCATAGTGAAGAGTTAGTCCTAATAAGGTGTACATAGGATACCGACCTTACGTCACTTCGAAAGGTCTACAAGGTGTTTCCAGGAGTCGAACATGCATTATATATATGTATCTATTTTACTCTACCGAGCTGCACTATAGTCGGCCGGGTACGGCACCTATTGTGCAACCACTGATCAGTTGGGTTTTACCGAGCTCCACGTGGCCGGGTACGATTCTACCGAGCCTTATAATGGCCGGGTATGTTTTTACCGAGCCTATTACGGCCGGGTACGATATGATGATGATGATGCCCGCAGAGGCGTATGTTTTAAAGATTATGTATTTATACATATGTATCATGCATTTCATGTTAGTAGCCCTCAGAGGTACTCAGATGTTACAGGTTGTATATTCTCTATCCCTGCTTACATTACTGTTCGTATTTATGGTTCTCTGCCTTACATACTCAGTACTTTATTCGTACTGACGTCCTTTTATTTGTGGACGCTGCATGTCGTGCTGCAGGTCCTGATAGACAGGCAGGTGTAGCTCCCCCATCACAGTAGGTTGTCCAGTTCAGCGGTGATTGGCGAGATCCCTTCTCCGGACTTGCCTTGGTCTTGGTATGCCTTTTTGTTATAAACATTATGGGTAAGTCGGGGCTCTGTTCCGGCTATGTTGCAGCACTTATGTTCCTTTAGAGGCTCATAGATAAGTGTCAACTCATGTATAGTTTGGTATGCCTTGTCGGCTGGTTTTTGTTGATTAGTCTTTCGTTTTAGCATGGTAGCTTGTACCATATTTATATAGTTTATTGATTGTCTGGTCATCCCATGTTATGTAGGTTCATGCAATCATATTTTATTGTTGGTTGCCCATGATCCATGTCTACCATTTATATTGGTCTCGTTAGCCCTAAAAGATAATAAAGAAGGTTAGATAAAATGTACGTTGGTGCTCGGCAAGTATGGTCGGGTGCTAGTCATGGTTCTCCAGTTTGGGTCGTGACACGAGCGGACTCAGAGTTGTATTGGAAACAACCCAATAGCCGAATGACCTTACCAAGCATATACCCGGGCGATCATACGTCACCCTATCTCACATAAGTCCGGAAACACCATATAGCTGAAATCTCACAAACCATCTGAACCATAAACCACATTGCACTTTTCGAAATCATATACCAATTGTTAATCCCATGCCTATACTCGGGATACACTAGAATCCACTGCAATAACCCATACTCACCACTCCGGGTGAGATCATATGATGTACCAAACAACCCAATCACTCGAGACAATAGTCTCTAATCACACAATTTCCCATGATAACCAAATACCAACTGAAAAACCCTCTTCATTAGATAGAGTCTTGTTCCAACACCTTCATATCATGCCCACGGCAACCGAACACGCGATATATCAAACCCATCTCTCAGGTCAACCATTCATGAATCCATTTCACTTTTAACTGATACCACAACAGATTTCGGATCCAAATCTCTTTATTACCTTTCTAACCAGCTGAAATCACATATACTCACACTCACTATTAGCTCCAACGCTCATTTCGATCATAACACACCGCACTGGTAATTTGACACCTCAACACCGACCTAAGCCACGACGAGCACAACATAGGCTCCAATAGAAACGTCTGAACACACTCGAATCATGACAGCTCAAATCATGACAACTGTCTCCAGCAAAAGAGCTGCAATTCAATTCCTTTGTGTCATCATAACATAGAACTGAGATCGCGTCTCGCATTATAGAAATAGAGTACCCGAATCCTCCTCGAGAGGTCATAACATCACGTGGCCTTGCCACGATTCGTGATTCTATCCCAACGTTATTACTCATGAAGCACTTCAAGCCACTAAGCTTAAAACGGTTAGCCACGCACAGATCTAGGTCTTGAACCCACGCAATCAACCTCACCCACGATGAAACAATTAACGTATGCTATCAAATCCTTAAAGGACACTACCGACGTGCCATTTGCCAAGCAATACTCAAAACGGACTTTTCCTCAGAAGTGGGGAAGTATTGTATACCCAGTAGCATATAACTAACAATATTTTCACAATATTCTATTGCGGCGTGCAACCCGCTCCAATGACATACCCGTGGCGGCGTGCCACCAGATCTAGATACCATACCTGTGGTGGCGTGCCATCCGATCCAAGCAACCCTCGCCAAATAAATACGCGTCGAGTCAAGTTGCTCATCATAATAAACATATATAGCCTTAAGTCTGGCCACAAGAAATGCATCCGACAAAGTTCCTCAATACCAGAACTAATCAATGGTAGATACCTCTACACTAACATCCGCCACTAAGGTCCAACTGACAAAGCAATGCCTACCAGCCGTCCGCTGGTCCTGGGTACAACTACTCTGTTGGAGCATACTCTGATGCTCTCTGCTACGCAATTTGTGCCATTTTCCGACATAGTCCATAGCTCATTTGTCTAGACGACCTGTCTTATGTCAACCAATCTGAAATAAGGTATCATAACACAAATTCATCATATCAAGCTAAGAGAGAGCCACTAGGGCTTCCGATTTCCAATAACCACAAAACGGTGCCGGTACACACGACATACCACCGCTGCGTAGGCGGGTTACAAGAACTTCTAGTCTCCAACACACATATAACACATGAATCACCATGCTTGATTCCGTACTTCATTATACAAATACATAACACACATCAAGCGTCCATTCATACCACGAAAGCCATTCAGAAATTTCACTATGCCATCAACGACTCAATTATTATAGTCGTTCCAACAAGAGAATACCACCATACCAGTGGATATCATCAGTTTACATTGCCTTGTCCTTTTTGGATCATATTCCCTGCCAAGTTAATAGAATAGCAGTACCATTTTCTTAAATTATCAGAAAGATCGATTCTTAATTCACCTGCAGCTGTCCGCGCTGCTCAATAATTTTATTGACTTCCCATATATTATGAACTGATCTCAAAACCTAGAATATACCATTATCAACTTTCCATAACACATCGTGTATACCATATTACACTAAGACAACATGGAAATTCATATCCCTTTCCTCCGCCTCAACATCGGCGCACTCCACTAGTAAAGGACTTTCGTGATCCCATATAGAAGAAAAACTCATTACACATTCCACGCTTCGCATACCAACAGGAATATACTCATTTTCAAACCATGATAAAACACATCACAAACTGTTTCTTCCCAGCATAAGTTTAACTGCCAGGACTGAGTCCTTATACCCATATCAAGTTACACAACTGCCAGTACTCAAGAGATTTGCTGCAATGTCTGCAAGACTCATTATTTCAACCACACACCAGGAATCAATCGTATTCCTTTTTATATCATTCTGGTTTATTAACAAGTCGTTCCATTTACCCAGTTTCCTTTCTGATTCATCTCTAATTTCATATCAGTCTTTACTAAAGTACCATAATACATCAACTCATGTTAGCACACGAGACTCGTACACAAGACCACACGGTCTAAGACCCATAGGCCACTGAATACTCTCTCAATGTTTCCCAAAAGTACCATATTCTACCATACTTTATTCTGATGAACTTCCCGCAATTTTTTTTTTAAATTGTTATCATTACTTCCCAATACGGATACCTAGAATCCCATCATTCACATGATATAACACAATCCTTGATCTTCTCTAACGAAACCGCCATCTTTAGCCACATACACAAACCTTAAGGCACATGACTGTTACAAGCAAAATCTTGAACACTGCAAAACCATTCTCGGGCATCATTCACCCTTATTCAGCTGTAATTCAACTGTCCTATTGGGTAGAACCACTCGTGTTTTGTTAGAACTCTGACATCGCAGAACATGATTACTTACAGATACAATCAGCTATCTTTCTTTCCTATACGGTGAATATTCTTTACCAACAACAGTTCAAAACACCCTAGTACTTCATCAGATCTACGAAGCACCATAACCTTTACCAGAATTTCCCAACATACTTAGAGACAGAATCAACATAGCACACAATAGTGCAATCAGTTAACCAATAGCAACCTCCCCAACTTAGCTCGAAGCCATTCATCAAAGCACTTTCAACCACTCATATCATTATTACTCAAGTGATGCCAAAATGTTAATATGAGATTAAACTCAACTCATTTACAAGCTTCGGCGGAGATTCGAATCATCAGAAATATTAACTCTTTTGCAATTCTTGCATTCATTCACACACAACAGTTACGCCCCCTATTTAGGTAACAGAAATCTTTCTAAGTCCCAAATTTTCCAAAAATTTCGGCAGAGTTTCCTTTGTAAATTGGCCTATCCACCCGCCAGAGAATCACCAAACCATTCTAATAATACATCCACAACTCAACAAGATATCACAATGTATTTCAACAACATTAAATCTCAATACTATACGAATCATATTATCATAATTTATACTTGAACCTGCGCTGTACCTGCTCGAATCATAACACATATCAAAATCACTTTAGTCTTCCTGAGTTTAAACTCGTTTCACTACACATAAGGCACTTTACCTTCCAATTACGAGATATGATAATTATTTCTCACGCCTATAGCTAGGGCTACATATCAAATCACAATAAGAACCGAATACCTTACAGCTCTCCCATTATCAAACTGCCATTTGCACAATAAGGATCAATACCGATCGTATGAACTTCATAATACCGACTCGCAAAATTAATACCTTGGTGCTCAAGTCATAGACAAGGATCCGGCCTCAAGTCCTCCCGACTGGCCCAACATGAACTCATGGAGATTATATCTCGCCCCTCGATCGGGGAATTGCAAGCCATAAGTCAATTATATTACTGAGCGCTCGATGCGTACACAGACGTGCGGAAGGAATTTCAAAATTATATCTCAAGCTAAATCAAGTGCGCACGATAAGAATTCCAAGAAATGTGAAGTGTTTCCTAAAGGTTCGCAGCCTCCCGAGGTTAAGTACAGGCGTCCCCGTACCGATCCACAAGACTCTACCAACCGGCTTAAGACTCATGAGGCCTAGTAAACCTAGGCTCTCTGATACCAACTTGTCACGACCCCAAATCCGGTCGTGATGGTGCCCAGCACACTGCTAGGCCAGCCCGACCAATCAACAACAATCATAGAGCTATGAGCTCGCCTTATCCCATTTAAACATAACAATTGTAAATTAACAGTGATGGATATATCAAAAACGGGGTAACCAAGTCCCAACGCATACCAACTCCCATAGACCGAAGGGTCAAGAGTCATGAGCCTCTACAGAGTATACAAAGTGTAAATAGTGAATATAACTGTGCACAAGTGTGGGATGGTCAGAACAAAAATATAGACAAACTGTAGAATCAGGTCCTGCGAACGCTGGCAGCTACCTCGACTGTCCAAAAGCACTCCCAAGCCGCAATAGAATCAGCTCCACTGTGATGTACCTGGATCTGCACACAAGGTGCGGGAGTCGGGTGTGAGTACTTCCAACTCAGCAGTAATAAAAGTAAATAATGTTGAAGGGAAGAAAACCACGATAGGCACTATCTCATGCTGCACAATACAGAACTATCTTTTTATTCCTTTCAAGCATATGTGAGTAGATTATTTAGAAAACTCAATTTTTGCTACTTTCTTTCATAATAATATACCAATACCTGGATACAATCTCAAGCAGTGCAAGTCCGCACTCAAATCAGCCCCTCGGGCTCAGCACTCCTTATCAATTTACACCAGGAGATCTGGTCAATAAGGCAACTAATGCATGTGTGCCAGTAATGTATGAGTGTTGAATGTTATGCCACGTAGTACACGTAAACCAATGTATGTATGCCATGCAATGCATATGACCGCTACGGCGTGTAGCCCGATCCAATTTAGGTACCCGTGCTCACTGGGGGTGTCCAGACTCCGGAGGGGCTCCTACAGCCCAAGCACAATATCAATATCACACCTGCTGCGGCGCGCAGCCCGATCCATATACCACTGCGGCGTGTAGTCCGATCCATGCATGTGTATGCATATGCTCACATGAATGTCATGCCCTAACATATGGCCCTCGGCCCCAATCAGTCAAACAAATAATCAAGAAAGACCTACGACAACAATATCATATTAGCTCACAACAAAAAAATATTTTAAGACCTTGTTCAAGTTTTTCATAACCTTATAAAAATGCTGAATAGCAATAATTCCATTTTAAACCTTAAATTTAGAATAAAATATGCTCAGTGTTATCAAAACGGTGATATCAATCCCTGAAGGACTCAAATAATTGGCACGAAGCCCAAACATGATAATTAATCCAATTCATTTCAACAATTAGGTGTTATTATTTATTACGCGGGACGGACCAAGTCATGATCCCCAATGGTTCTCTATCCCACGCCCGTTATCCGGCGTGCAAGTCACCTCAACACAGCACTAAGATGTGCAAGTCCGGGGTTTACCAACCCTCAGGGCATCATTTACAAGTATTACCCACCTCGAACCGACGAAAGCTCATGCCCGCGACGCCTTAGCTCCTCGAACCGGCATCCACGCACGTCAAAACTAGCACAATTTAGTACAAATATATCAAAATAGGCTAATGGAACATAACCCAATCGAAAGAACTCGAAAAATATCAAAAATCACGAAATTTGCAAAACCCGAGCCCCGGGCCCACATCTCGAAAAATTTCGAAACTCATATTTCCAGAACCCTCGTCTCGCCACGAGTCCGTACATATAAAATTTACCAAAATCGGAGTTCGATTGGCCTTTCAAAACCCAAATTTTCGTTTTCAATATCTAGGCCACAATCCTTCACAATTTCTACCCAAATTCATGAAGATTGACGTTAATTCTACCATAAAATGATGTTTTTGAGTCAAGAAACTTACCTCCGATGAATACCCGATGATTTCCCAGCGTTTTCCCGTGATTTCTTCTCTCTAGGGCTCAAAAATTATGTTTTGGGTATATGAACCCGTGAGCCCTCTGTTCTGTGATTTTAATTTCACTGCCTGACCAATTTGTTCTACGCGTTCGCGATGGTCTTCACGCGTTCAGGATACTCAGCTCTAGTTTACCCTTCGCGAATACGACGCTCCACCACGCGTTCGCGATGTACAATATCCCTGCCGCTAGGTTCTTCTTCTACGCGAACGCGTACACTCCCACGCGAACGCGAAGCTCTCCCCTTTCCTTCTACGCGATTGCGACTCCCAGTCACGCGAACGCGAAGCTTCACCTTACCTTGCCTACACGAACGCGACACCCCTGCTCGCGAATGCGATGCTTTGATCCGCCTGGCCTTCGCGAACGCGGCCCATGCCACGCGAACGCGAAGGCTTAATGCCTGGGCAGTAACCTGCAATTTACAGCAGGCCTTTTCCAAGTTCAAAATGCCCGATTGATGGTCCGAAATCCTCCCGAGGCCCCCGGGACCCCAACGAAAACCACCAACATACTCCAAAACACGATACGAACTTGTTACAATCATAAAAACACCATCCTAAACATCAAAATCACCAACTACGCACGGATTCAAGCCTAAGTTTCTTCAAAACTTTCAAAACTAACATTCAATCCAAAACCCGATCAAACGACGTCCGAATGTCCTGAAATTTTGCGGACATATCTAAAATCCCATAACGAAGCTACAGGAATTGTCGGAATTCCATTCCGACCCCCGGATCAAAATTTCACCTCCCATCCGGTTTTCGCCAAAATTCAACCTTAGCCAATTCAAGCCTATTTCTACACCGGACCTCCAAATTCAATTCCGATTGCTCTCCTAAGTCATAAATGATCTCCCGAAACTAGTCGAATCATCAGAATCTGATTCCGAGCACTCTAACTCGATAGTCAACTCTAGGTTGACTTTCCATATTCAAACTTCCTTCAAACATGCTATTTGCTTCATTTTCAATTCAATTCACTCCTAACTCACCCGATAGGCTCTAACACTAATATAAAAGCATAAAATATGTAATTGCAACATGACGGGGGGGGGGGGTAAATTCCCGTAACGACGGGTCGGGTCGTTACACAATGTGTAATCTTTGTTTTTGCCATAGATAATTTAAAACCCTTCTGTAAACTCCTGCTCTTCCTTACTCCTCACTCCGTTGCCGCAATTGACAATCGATTTTTTACATCGTTGATTTCTTATCTAGTAAAATCCAGATCTGTTGTTTTACCTTAAGCTTAATTACATCCGTAGAATGTGAGTCCTACTGAAAAAGATGTGATGGTAACTCCTTTTTTAGGCAGAGAGAGTTGGGCAGGTAATTAATTTTGGTGGAGTAGGTATATATTGTAATTTTTTGTAACATAGGTAAGAATGGGTAATTATTTTGACTTGAGTGGGTAGTTAGCATAAATTTCTCGATTTTATTCTAAGAGGGAAACGGAGGGGGTCGGATCCGATTTTTTGTGGGCTGGGGCGGTAAAGAGGTTTGGGCTAGGGAAGGGGGTCCGTTTGGGCTGAGGGTTAAATTGATGGGGAAATTACCCTATATACCTACTCAACCAAAAGTAATTACCCTTAATTACCCATTTGAAAAATAATTACATCAATACCTATCCTATTAGAACTAATTACCCGCAAATTCAATACTTGCGATGGACATATCTAGTTCAAGGAGCAAAAGCGTGAATCCTAAAGAGAAGCCAAAGAATAGTTAGCTTTTTTCAACAGTAGGTAGTGTAGTTAGTATTGTACCTTTTTTTTTGTTACTATCATCACCTTTTTTTTAATTTCTGCTCCTAAATTTATTCTATCTTCTAAAAGTAAACAAAAATAATAAGTAAAATATAACTAAAATTTGAATTTTCATGTGTGTTGAAGTGTTTGTTGGAATTTATTAGGTACTGTTGTTTGATTATGATATTAATGCTAATGTTTAAATATTTTATTGACAAAAATTCAAATCCACCATTGAAGGAGCTTGAAGCTTGAAACTCATAACTTGAGTTATTTGAGTTTTAATTGTTTTGATCCGATTCTATATGGGTTTGTTTGAAAAGTTCATTGGAGGTTGTAATTAATATTTTAGTCAATTTAGTGTAGTAGATTTTAGAAGTTTGGGTTGAAATATAGTTGAACAAGAGAAGAAGATGAATTTGTATTGTATACTCAAATAGTATACAAATATATCATTTTAGTATACAATTCATTCCAAGTATATACCTTATTAGTATAGCTATATATTATATTGGTATCATATGTTAGTTGAATCATTTTTTGGTTGTCTTAGCTACATTTATTAGTAATATAGCACAATATTTTGAAATACTTTATTATATTAATATGTGGTACACTATCTTTTTATTTTTCTCTTTATGCATGTGTGTTATGTAATAGTAGTATAGTCAATAGGTATCGAAAATTAACCGGTAAAATTGTATATCATGTTAGTATAGTTATATACCATATTGGTATCATATTGTAGTTTGAACTTTTTTTTGGTTGTCTTGGCTGCATTTTTAAGTGAATTCTATTCTGAAATTATTTATATGAACGTGATTTACAGGACTGAAATTTTTTTGTGCTGATGGATATAGATTAGGTAATAGTTTTTATAATTATAGGGAATCGTTGGTATGACCCATACAACTATATATCATGTTCGTATATGGAATGAGCAAGTTGCTTTGCGAATATTTAGCTTGCGATGGGAGCATGTAATTTTTTCATACTTTTATTGTATCCTTTAATGTTTTGGTACTGTAGTATAGTCATAGATAGTTCTAGCAATATTCTGGAGAAATCATATACTCTGTTGGTATACATGTATACCATATTGGTATCATATGGTACTACAAGTCTTTTTTGCTACTTACATTTTTATTGTATTTTTTAATATTTTATTATCATTTCTATTCTAATTAGTATATATGGAGATTCAGTGGTCGTAGATTATGTTTTCTTGCTCCATCACTGGCTGGTGTCACTACTAATGGTAGAGTATGTATTGATATTGTAGGGAAGGAGATCAAGGTTTGCATGACAATCACGTGAAATTAGAAAAGGAACAACAAATAAAGAAAAAAAAAGTAAAGCAGGAGTCAAATTTGAGTGTGAAATAAGTTATGGTAAAAATAATAATAATAATAATACACTTTAGGCAAAAATAAATGAATAAAAGAAAAAAAAAATAGGAAGATAATGAGAAAAAAGAAAAAGAGAAAAGAAATTAAAAAGGGAAAAAAAGAAAAGAATCATAGAAATAAAAAAGAATTAGAGAATAAAGAAAAAAATTCCCCACAAAAACTACTATGGGTAGGAAATATAATTAGTTTATGGGTAGAAAAATAAATGGGTAGACAAGGGTAAATAGTTTTGTTTTTGTGGATAACTGTGTCAAACCCCCTAAATTGATTTTAGGAGGAGAAAATTATTTGGGCGAAATTGTATGTAAAATTAGGAGAAATTTATGTTTATACCTACCTACTACAAAATAATTACCCGTATCTACCCACTCTTGAAACTAATTATACTAAATACTTATCCGACCAAAAGTATTTACCCGCATCTTCTTCTACTACAACTGACATGCTCTTATCCTCATCTTTTCTTCTCCTTTTCTCTTTTTTTCCTTTCTGGCAACATTTATGTCCCCTTTGTTATTTTATAAAAAAGTTTTAAAGTGGGCTTTCTCTGTACTTAGTAGTTATGCTGATTTTTTATTTTAATTTACTGGTGATAATTTAGAGTTTTAAAAAGGTCAAACGCATAGACAACCTCTAATATGTGTGAATATTTAATTTAGCCATCCAAATTAAATCTACAACCATTTGAACACTTATGTGTATTTGAATATTTACCATTATTGGGCTTAAAGATCAATTTTATTTTTGGAATTTCTTGTTATTCTATAGTACCTTCTGGAAGTTCATAATAAAATTTGCTAGTAATTGGAGCTGATTTGAGGTGATTGAGATCGAAATTTTCAACTGAAAATCGAAGAAGAACACACCTATTCAATAATATACTGCTACGGTATACAATATACTTTAGGAGTATATAGCTATACTGCAACAATATACTATTATAGTTTATAATATACTGCAACTGTATATTGTAATAATTAAAAAAGAACACAATTACCTAACAGTATACCGCTACGGTATACTAATATACTACAGTAGTATATAGTTATACTACAACAGTATACTATTATAGTATTACTATTATGGTATACTATAATAATATGCAAGATACTCTAACAATATGATGCAATAACATACAATATACTATAATAGTATACTTATTACCCGTAAATTCACTTATCTTTTTCCTTTCAATTTGTTTTAAGATTTTACCTAGCGTGAGGGGCAAATTGAAAATGAAAAAAAAACAATTATAGTATGCTATATGATGTAACGGTATGCTCTTACAATTAGATCCTTTTAGAAATTTTTTTTTTAAAAAAAATTGACAACTAATATTATTTCAGTTTAATAGTTGAATTAATTTTTTTTTTAACTTTTTGTGTACAACTGTATACCCTGTTGGTATAGCTATATACTATACTGTATCATATGTTAGTTAATATATATATTTTATTGTATTAATTACATTTAATTGGTACACAATTTGATTTTTCTTTAATAAAAATATATTAAAAAAAAGAATAATAAAAATAGTGAAAATAGTAAATTAAATTAGATATGAAGAGAAAAAGAATAAAAAAACAGAAGTTAAATGAAATTAGAAAGGAAAAAAGAAAATAAATAAAAGAAAACGAGAAAAAAAAAAGAGAAAAGAAAAAAGAAAAGAGAAAAGAGAAAAGAAAAGAAGTATAGAAATAAAAAAGAATTGGAGAATACAGAAAAAATTTCTCCACAAAACCTTCTATGGGTAGGAAATGTAATTAGTTTATGGGTATGAAAATAAATAGGTAGACAAGGGTAAATAGTTTTGTTTTTGTGGGTAACTGTGTCAAAACCCCTAAAATTAGCCCAAATTTCAAGTCATATAATTCTTTTCCTAATTCATTTTCCTTTTCTTCTTTTCTTTTTCTTTTTTCTTTTTAAATAAAAAAATCCTAATTGTTAAAACTCTAAATTATCTAAAATGTGAGATTAACTTAATTAATTAAATATAGAAGTTATTTTAATCCTATGTTAAAAAAAGGGAAAATTAGTAGAAAGGATAAAATATAGAAATTGGCCATTTCTATGATTTTTATTTTTTAATAAAGAAAATAACTAATTAATTAATCCTACAAAATATAAAAATAAATCCTAAATGCAATGTATAATATTTTTGGTATTTTCATAATTTAAATAAACTTAAACATGTGCAATCATGCAAATAAAATATAATATTAAAAAATCCTACAAAAATCCCTAAAATTGCAGATAATTAAAAGAAAGCCCTAATTATTGGAATTTCGTAAGAGTAAACCATATGGGGCAAAAATTACATGCTCACAACGTGTAGTTCAGAAGTGAATGAGGTGATGGAGTATTGAGGTTGAGAGCCAAGCGAGGTGCCATTCCGCCGAGGTTCCGGTCCGTGGCCCTGATGTTACATCAAAAATCAAAACATGAAAAAGACTAGTTAAACTTATCATCTATGAGTTACTAGATTCCTATCTATAAGTCTTCTGAAGCTTGATCTTGAGTCTTGAATGGTTCTTTATGTAGACTTTGGATCTGAACCTTGACGCTTGCTAGTTGCAGGTGCTAATTCATTCTTCCTCAGCTTTTCGAACCAAACCCGGAACACACCCCACGCTTTGTGACTCCAATTATGTCTTAAGCAATTCTCATCTTTCTCTACTTCTGCATTTGGATTCCTTTTGCCTTCTTTTTTGTTTCTCCTCTTCTTTTATTATTTTGGTTTGTAACCAACTTCCGCTGGTCGTCTCGAACTTTTGAATTGCATTATTTCCGCAAGCCTCATTTGTTGCTGACTTGAATTGTGATCTGAGATGTTTTACCCTGTCTTCGGGTGATGCTTGACCGCTGAACTTGAATGTATTCCTATGTTCTTTAGGCAGGCTCCTGATGTCACGACCCGGATTTCCCACCATCGGGGGTCATGATGGCGCCTACTAGTGGAAGCTAGGCAAGCCAACTGTTACTTACATTTCTATTAGTTACAACTCTCTTCTTAAGACTTTAAATAAAATTATGTAATTACAGTGGAATAATTAAACTTAGCAGAAGACTTAATCAATTTTAGTGAATACGATACAGAAAACCCAAACATGATATACTACCCAAGACTGGTGTCACAATACTCACGAACTTCTATGAATAATACACATAATTGTCTGAAAGAAATATAAGATGTTTATATCGAATACATGAGATAACAGAATGAAATACATAGATAGAGGAGACAACGGGTCCTGCGACGTCTGGAAGGCTAACTCGAAGTCTCAGTAGTCGGAATATCCACAATCTTGCTACTGCCGCTGCTGCTGTCCATAACCTGTATCTGCGCAAAAAGAGCCCAGAGTGTAGTATCAGCACAATCGACCACACATGCTGGTAAGTGCCTAGACTAACCCCGAAAAAGTAGTAATGAGGCTAGGACCAGTCACCCACATAAACCTGTACAGTTGAGATATATATATATACATATGCAACAGCAAAAAAATGTTATCGAACGTTTATAAGGAAAAAATCTGCTCTGAAATAACAGTCAATAACTCATAATATCCGCAGTAATCTGATCAATGTAACAAAACTTACTTTCATGTCTCAATTCATTTTTCCTTTCATATCTTGTGGTAGGCGTACCACTCGCTCCCAAATTTAACAATAGGCTACCGGCAACTATGGCCAATGCCAAGATTCAAATCACTTTATGGTCAG
The DNA here is from genome assembly GCA_032618575.1 of Nicotiana noctiflora. NCBI lineage: Eukaryota > Viridiplantae > Streptophyta > Magnoliopsida > Solanales > Solanaceae > Nicotiana > Nicotiana noctiflora. The sequence goes on along the minus strand of JASVEL010011989.1, from coordinate 31,752 downwards.
CGTGCCACATGATCCCATTTCTTATTATATAAGTGGTCGACGCGCCACACAATCCCAATTCTTTAATATATAAGTGGTCGGCACGCCACACGATCCAAATTCTTTAATAATGTATATTACCAGCATTAAGCCAATAATCTCTGATCAACAGAAAGTATATAAAAGTATTACCGGTATTGAACCAATAATCTTCTATTACCGGTATTGAACCAATAATCTTCACTTTCAACAATATTTGTATTACCGGTATAAAACCAATAAATGATAATAATTCAACAATATATCTCTGTCACCGGTGTGACACCAATAACTCTTAATCAACAGTTTATATATATTACCGGTATAAAACCAATAATCTTCACTTTCAACAATATTTATATTACCGGTGTAAAACCAATAATCTTCACTTTCAACAATATTTATATTACCAGTGTAAAACCAATAAGTAATAATAAATCAACAATATATATCTGTTACTGGTGTAGCACCAATAACCTTAAATCGATAATTTATATACATTACCGGTATAAAACAAATAATAATTTCCTTTCACATATTCACATATGATTAATAGGAATTTAATCCATTAAAGACTCAGGGTCATGCTCGACTTCCAACATATAGATACTCGTCACCATGCCTATACGTCGGACTCCGCATTTAACAATTAACACATCAACTCAATTCCTATTTCCTCAAGCTAGGATAGTACAAACACTTACCTTGAAAGTTTACGAACAATTCAATTCGTAGCAATGCCTTTTCCTTCCGAATTTGGCTCCAATCCAATCGTATCTATACACAATTGATTTAATATCATCAATACTACTCAACAAACTAATTCATATGGCCAATTATACTTTTTACAATATTCTGCCCGGAATAGTGAAAATCGACCCCGGGCCCACATAATCGAAACTCGAGTTTCGAACCAAAATAAATTCATCCAATCATCCACGAGTTCAAATATACAATTTGTTCTTAAGTTCGACCCCAAAACGAGGTCTAGATCGCAAATTCTTTGAAAACCCTTACTATACTCAATTCTCTAATTTTTCTACCAATTTACACATATTTAGGCTTAGGAATTCAAATAATATTGATGGAAAATGAATAAAACGAGTCAAAAATCACTTACCCAAGAAGTTTGATGAAAATCGCCCAAGAATCGCCAAGAAATGGTGTTGGAGAAGAGAGTGTTTGTGAAATGGGTTGATGTTCCCGTTTCTGTTCTGTTTTGGGAATTAAATCACTGAGCAGCAATTTGTTCATCCCGTTCGCGACACCCTGGTCGCATTCGCGATGAAGGAAAAATGACATGCATCGCGTTCGCGTGGGGCGAGTCACGAACGCGAAGGGAAATATTTTGGGGCTTCAAATTTAGCCTACGCGAACACAGGCTCAGCCACGCGAACGCATAGAGAAAAGGCTGGCTTCAATTTTTATACTACGCGATCGCGAGGAGCTCTCCGCGATCGCGATGAAGAAATCAAGTTGGCCATTGTGAACGCGACCATCAGGACGCGAACGCAGATTTTCTGCAATTTTCTGCAATTTTCGTGAAGAAATCAAGTTGGCCATCAAGTTGCCTGATGCAGATTTTCTGCAATTTTTCTAAGTTCAAAATCATCCCGATGCCTATCCGAAACTCACCCGAGCCCTCGGGGATTCAAACCAATCATGTACACTGACTCAAAAACATCATACGAACTTGCTCGCGTGATCAAATTGCCAAAATAACATCAAAATCCATGAATTGAGCCTTAAAACTCAAGAATTCTTTCAATTTCATAACTTCTAAAATTTCCAATTTATGGCTGAAACACGTCAAACGACGTCCGTTTTCAACCAAACTTTACAAGAAGCGCTTAACCAATATATATGACTTGTACCGGGCGTCGGAACCAAAATATAAGCCCGATACCATTACTTTTTAATCAAATTTCAGTTTCATTTTCCTTATACATTTTCAGAAAACAATTTAACAGAAAAATTCTTTTACCGAGGTTCTAGACCTAGGATTTCAATTCCGGGCATACGCCCAAGTTCCATATTTTTCTACGGATTTTCTGAGACCGTCAAATCACGGGTCCGAGTCCGTTTACCAAAAATGTTGACCAAAGTCAACCATATCAATATTAATATCAAAATTCTTCAAATTTTCCACATATTTCATATATTTCAACATAAAAATTTGTCAGCTTCGCGCCCAGACTGCACACGCAAATCGATGCAACTATAAATGAGGTTTTTAAGACCTCAGAAGCTCGAAATGATTAAGAAAACAAGTGATGACCATTTGGGTCGTCACATTCACCACCTCTAAAAGAACCGTTTGTCCTCGAACGGACAAAAGAAAGAAGTACCTGAGTCATGGAATAGATGAGGATATCGGCTCCGCATGTCAAACTCGGACTCCCGGGTCGATGCCTCCGGAGGCTGACCCCTCCACTGAACTCGCACAGAAGGAAAACTCATCGACCTCAACTGTTGAACCTGCCAATCTAGAAATAGCTATCGGTTCCTCCTCGTAGGACAGATCTTTGTCCAATTGGACAGTGCTGAAATCTAACACGTGCGATGGATCGCCGTGATATTTTCAGAGCATGGACACATGAAACACTGGATGTACAGCTGATAAGCTTGGTGGCAAGTCAAGCTTATATGCCACCTCTCCCACAAGATATCTGTTACTGGTGTAGCACCAATAACCTTAAATCGATAATTTATATACATTACCGGTATAAAACAAATAATAATTTCCTTTCACATATTCACATATGATTAATAGGAATTTAATCCATTAAAGACTCAGGGTCATGCTCGACTTCCAACATATAGATACTCGTCACCATGCCTATACGTCGGACTCCGCATTTAACAATTAACACATCAACTCAATTCCTATTTCCTCAAGCTAGGATAGTACAAACACTTACCTTGAAAGTTTACGAACAATTCAATTCGTAGCAATGCCTTTTCCTTCCGAATTTGGCTCCAATCCAATCGTATCTATACACAATTGATTTAATATCATCAATACTACTCAACAAACTAATTCATATGGCCAATTATACTTTTTACAATATTCTGCCCGGAATAGTGAAAATCGACCCCGGGCCCACATAATCGAAACTCGAGTTTCGAACCAAAATAAATTCATCCAATCATCCACGAGTTCAAATATACAATTTGTTCTTAAGTTCGACCCCAAAACGAGGTCTAGATCGCAAATTCTTTGAAAACCCTTACTATACTCAATTCTCTAATTTTTCTACCAATTTACACATATTTAGGCTTAGGAATTCAAATAATATTGATGGAAAATGAATAAAACGAGTCAAAAATCACTTACCCAAGAAGTTTGATGAAAATCGCCCAAGAATCGCCAAGAAATGGTGTTGGAGAAGAGAGTGTTTGTGAAATGGGTTGATGTTCCCGTTTCTGTTCTGTTTTGGGAATTAAATCACTGAGCAGCAATTTGTTCATCCCGTTCGCGACACCCTGGTCGCATTCGCGATGAAGGAAAAATGACATGCATCGCGTTCGCGTGGGGCGAGTCACGAACGCGAAGGGAAATATTTTGGGGCTTCAAATTTAGCCTACGCGAACACAGGCTCAGCCACGCGAACGCATAGAGAAAAGGCTGGCTTCAATTTTTATACTACGCGATCGCGAGGAGCTCTCCGCGATCGCGATGAAGAAATCAAGTTGGCCATTGTGAACGCGACCATCAGGACGCGAACGCAGATTTTCTGCAATTTTCTGCAATTTTCGTGAAGAAATCAAGTTGGCCATCAAGTTGCCTGATGCAGATTTTCTGCAATTTTTCTAAGTTCAAAATCATCCCGATGCCTATCCGAAACTCACCCGAGCCCTCGGGGATTCAAACCAATCATGTACACTGACTCAAAAACATCATACGAACTTGCTCGCGTGATCAAATTGCCAAAATAACATCAAAATCCATGAATTGAGCCTTAAAACTCAAGAATTCTTTCAATTTCATAACTTCTAAAATTTCCAATTTATGGCTGAAACACGTCAAACGACGTCCGTTTTCAACCAAACTTTACAAGAAGCGCTTAACCAATATATATGACTTGTACCGGGCGTCGGAACCAAAATATAAGCCCGATACCATTACTTTTTAATCAAATTTCAGTTTCATTTTCCTTATACATTTTCAGAAAACAATTTAACAGAAAAATTCTTTTACCGAGGTTCTAGACCTAGGATTTCAATTCCGGGCATACGCCCAAGTTCCATATTTTTCTACGGATTTTCTGAGACCGTCAAATCACGGGTCCGAGTCCGTTTACCAAAAATGTTGACCAAAGTCAACCATATCAATATTAATATCAAAATTCTTCAAATTTTCCACATATTTCATATATTTCAACATAAAAATTTGTCAGCTTCGCGCCCAGACTGCACACGCAAATCGATGCAACTATAAATGAGGTTTTTAAGACCTCAGAAGCTCGAAATGATTAAGAAAACAAGTGATGACCATTTGGGTCGTCACATTCACCACCTCTAAAAGAACCGTTTGTCCTCGAACGGACAAAAGAAAGAAGTACCTGAGTCATGGAATAAATGAGGATATCGGCTCCGCATGTCAAACTCGGACTCCCAGGTCGATGCCTCAGGAGGCTGACCCCTCCACTGAACTCGCACAAAAGAAAAACTCTTCCACCTCAACTGTCAAACCTGCCGATCTAAAATAGCTACCGGCTCCTCCTCATAGGATATATCCTTGTCCAATTGGACAGTGCTGAAATCTAACACGTGCGATGGATCGCCGTGATATTTTCAGAGCATGGACACATGAAACACTGGATGTACAGCTGATAAGCTTGGTGGCAAGTCAAGCTTATATGCCACCTCTCCCACAAGATATCTGTTACTGGTGTAGCACCAATAACCTTAAATCGATAATTTATATACATTACCGGTATAAAACAAATAATAATTTCCTTTCACATATTCACATATGATTAATAGGAATTTAATCCATTAAAGACTCAGGGTCATGCTCGACTTCCAACATATAGATACTCGTCACCATGCCTATACGTCGGACTCCGCATTTAACAATTAACACATCAACTCAATTCCTATTTCCTCAAGCTAGGATAGTACAAACACTTACCTTGAAAGTTTACGAACAATTCAATTCGTAGCAATGCCTTTTCCTTCCGAATTTGGCTCCAATCCAATCGTATCTATACACAATTGATTTAATATCATCAATACTACTCAACAAACTAATTCATATGGCCAATTATACTTTTTACAATATTCTGCCCGGAATAGTGAAAATCGACCCCGGGCCCACATAATCGAAACTCGAGTTTCGAACCAAAATAAATTCATCCAATCATCCACGAGTTCAAATATACAATTTGTTCTTAAGTTCGACCCCAAAACGAGGTCTAGATCGCAAATTCTTTGAAAACCCTTACTATACTCAATTCTCTAATTTTTCTACCAATTTACACATATTTAGGCTTAGGAATTCAAATAATATTGATGGAAAATGAATAAAACGAGTCAAAAATCACTTACCCAAGAAGTTTGATGAAAATCGCCCAAGAATCGCCAAGAAATGGTGTTGGAGAAGAGAGTGTTTGTGAAATGGGTTGATGTTCCCGTTTCTGTTCTGTTTTGGGAACTAAATCACTGAGCAGCAATTTGTTCATCCCGTTCGCGACACCCTGGTCGCATTCGCGATGAAGGAAAAATGACATGCATCGCGTTCGCGTGGGGCGAGTCACGAACGCGAAGGGAAATATTTTGGGGCTTCAAATTTAGCCTACGCGAACACAGGCTCAGCCACGCGAACGCATAGAGAAAAGGCTGGCTTCAATTTTTATACTACGCGATCGCGAGGAGCTCTCCGCGATCGCGATGAAGAAATCAAGTTGGCCATCGTGAACGCGACCATCAGGACGCGAACGCAGATTTTCTGCAATTTTCTGCAATTTTCGTGAAGAAATCAAGTTGGCCATCAAGTTGCCTGATGCAGATTTTCTGCAATTTTTCTAAGTTCAAAATCATCCCGATGCCTATCCGAAACTCACCCGAGCCCTCGGGGATTCAAACCAATCATGTACACTGACTCAAAAACATCATACGAACTTGCTCGCGTGATCAAATTGCCAAAATAACATCAAAATCCATGAATTGAGCCTTAAAACTCAAGAATTCTTTCAATTTCATAACTTCTAAAATTTCCAATTTATGGCTGAAACACGTCAAACGACGTCCGTTTTCAACCAAACTTTACAAGAAGCGCTTAACCAATATATATGACTTGTACCGGGCGTCGGAACCAAAATATAAGCCCGATACCATTACTTTTTAATCAAATTTCAGTTTCATTTTCCTTATACATTTTCAGAAAACAATTTAACAGAAAAATTCTTTTACCGAGGTTCTAGACCTAGGATTTCAATTCCGGGCATACGCCCAAGTTCCATATTTTTCTACGGATTTTCTGAGACCGTCAAATCACGGGTCCGAGTCCGTTTACCAAAAATGTTGACCAAAGTCAACCATATCAATATTAATATCAAAATTCTTCAAATTTTCCACATATTTCATATATTTCAACATAAAAATTTGTCAGCTTCGCGCCCAGACTGCACACGCAAATCGATGCAACTATAAATGAGGTTTTTAAGACCTCAGAAGCTCGAAATGATTAAGAAAACAAGTGATGACCATTTGGGTCGTCACATTCACCACCTCTAAAAGAACCGTTTGTCCTCGAACGGACAAAAGAAAGAAGTACCTGAGTCATGGAATAAATGAGGATATCGGCTCCGCATGTCAAACTCGGACTCCCAGGTCGATGCCTCAGGAGGCTGACCCCTCCACTGAACTCGCACAAAAGAAAAACTCTTCCACCTCAACTGTCAAACCTGCCGATCTAAAATAGCTACCGGCTCCTCCTCATATGATATATCCTTGTCCAATTGGACAGTGCTGAAATCTAACACGTGCGATGGATCGCCGTGATATTTTCAGAGCATGGACACATGAAACACTGGATGTACAGCTGATAAGCTTGGTGGCAAGTCAAGCTTATATGCCACCTCTCCCACACGATCAAGAATCTTGAATGGGCCAATAAACCTAGGGCTAAGTTTTCTCTTCTTTCCAAATCTCATCACGCCCTTCATAGGCAACACTCGGAGCAATACTCGCTCCCCAACCATGAAAGCTATATCTCGAACCTTGCGATCTGCATAGCTCTTTTCCTTGGACTGAGCTGTGCGAAGGCTATCTTGAATGATCTTGACCTTATCTAAGGCCTCCCGAACCAAATCCGTACCCAACAACCGAGCTTCTCCCCGTTCAAACCATCCAACCAGAGAACGACACCATCCACCATAAAATGCTTCATAAGGAGCCATCTGGATGCTCGATTGATAGCTATTATTATAAGCAAACTCTGCCAAAGGCAGGAATTGATCCCACGAACCTCCAAAATCAATAACACAAGCCCGAAACATATCTTCCAGTATCTGAATAGTCCTCTCGGACTGACCATCCGTTTGGGGATGAAAGGTTGTACTTAGCTGGACTTGGGTGCCCAACTCTCGTTGAACCGCCTTCCAGAAATGTGAGGTAAACTGTGCACCTCGATCTGAAATAATAGTGATAGGCACACCATGAAGGCGAACAATCTCCCTAATATAAATCCTAGCTAATCTCTCGGACGAACAGGTAGTAGCAATCGAAATAAAATGAGCTGACTTGGTCAGCCTATCAACAATCACCCAAACAACATCAAACTTCTTCCGAGTCATCGGAAGTCCAGAAACGAAGTCCATAGTGATTCGTTCCCACTTCCATTCAGGAAGTTCAATTTTCTGAAATAAACCGCCAGATCTCTGATGTTCATATTTAACCTGCTGGCAATTAAGACACCGTGCCACATATGCCACAATATCCTTTTTCATTCTGCGCCGCCAACGAATAATGTTGCCGCAAATCTTGATACATCTTTGATGCGCCTGGATGAATAGAATACCGCGAACTGTGGGCTTCTTCTAGAATCAATTCTCTAAGCCCATCAATATTTGGCACACAAATGCGCCCTTGCATCCTCAGAATCCCATCAGCATCTAAAGTGACCTGTTTAGTACCTCCTCGCTGAACCGTGTCTCTAAGGTCACATAAAGAAGAATCATTATATTGTTGATCGTGGATACGCTCCAATAATGAAGAGCGAGCGACCGTGCAAGCTAGCACTCGAATAGGCTCATAAATATCCAACCTCACAAATCGGTTGGCCAAGGACTGAACGTCCAAAGCAAGCGGCCTCTGATCGACTGGAATGTAAGCAAGACCGCCATACTGGATGACTTCCTACTCAAAACATCGGCCACCACGTTTGCTTTTCCCGGATGATATAAAATGGTGACATCATAATCTTTCAGCAATTCTAGCCACATTCTCTCCCTCAAATTCAACTCTTTCTGTTTAAACAAATATTGAAGACTCTTATGATCGGTGTATACTTTACATGCCACACCATACAAATAATGTCTCCATATCTTCAATGCGTTAATAATCGCCGCCAATTCTAGATCATGCACTGGATAGTTCTTTTCATGAATCTTCAACTGCCTAGAAGCATGGGCAATAACCTTGCCATCCTGCATTAACACTGCACTAAGCCCTATACGGGAATGTAACGACCCGGCCCGTCGTTACGGAAATTTCCACCCCGTTACCTTGCATTAACATATCTTATGCTTCTATATCGGTGTTAGAACCTATCGGGTGAGTTAGGAGTGAATTGAATTAAAAATGAAGCAAATAGCATGTTTGAAGGAAGTTTGAATATGGAAAGTCAACCTAGAGTTGACTATCGAGTTAGAGTGCTCGGAATCGGATTATGATGATTCGACTAGTTTCGAGGGATCATTTATGACTTAGGAGAGCAATCGGAATTGAATTTGGAGATCCGGTGTAGAAATAGGCTTGAATTGGCTAAGGTTGAATTTTGGCGAAATTCGATCGATAGGTGAGATTTTGATCCGGGAGTCGGAATGGAATTCCGACAGTTGCAGTAGTTTCGTTAGGTGATTTTGGATATGCCTGCAAATTTTCAGGTCATTCGGACATCGTTTGGTCGGGTTTTTGATCGAATGTGAATTTTTGAAGTTAAAGTTAAACTTAATCTTAAATTTGTTGAAAACGGACGATTTTGATGTTAACGATAGAGTTTTGATGATTGGAACAAGTTCGAATAAGGTTATAGGGCGTGTTGGTTCTTTTGGTTGAGGTCCCGGGGGCCTCGGGTGAGTTTCGGGGTGGTTTCGGACCATTTCTAGGCCATTTTTAACTGCTGGTTTATGTCTGTAGCAGTGTTCTACGCGATCGCGGACAATGGGACGCGATCGCGGTGAGTAAAATGTGCGAAAAGTATTAATGAATCGCGATCGCGTGAAATGCTCCGCGATCGCGAAGAAGAAAAATTTTCTGTGCATTGATCCTACTTCGGAAGCTCATATCTTTTTATCTACAAGGAATTTTAAGGTGATTCAAAATCCAAAGTCGTAGCTCATCGTGTCTAGTATTCAGATATATAAAGCAATCGTGATTTGGACATCTGTAAATAGTTATGGACGTTACACTATAGGGTGTCCGAGAAGGATCTCTAATTCACATGTATAAGTTTGGAAGCTTATATCTATAAATGTATACGGATTCAGGAAATGAGCATCAAATGAAAGTTATAGCCCTATGTGTCTAGTTTCTAGAACATCAAACCATTCATCATTCGGAGTTGTGTGCAAAACGTTATGGCCATTATACTGAAGCCTGTCCGGAGGAACCGGAGTTTGTTCACCGCGATCGCGAAGCCTTTCCCGCGATCGCGAAGGGTAAATTTTGGGCCAAATTTTGTTCTCCGCGATCACAGAGCCATTCTCGCGATCGCGATGAGTAATATGCCTGGGCAGAATGTTTTTAAAACATTCCAGTCGCGAAATCAACCAATTTTTCCACCATTTTTGGTCATTCTTGAGAGCTTTTGGACGAGAATTGAAGGGATTTCGACGGGGAATCATTGGAGGTAAGTTTTATGAGTTAAATACATGATTTTATCAAAGAATCTTCCATTAATTCTCTGAATTTGGGTAAGAAATCAAGAAAATTAGGGCTTTGAGCAAAAATCTTAAAATGGGGATTTGAAGGACCATTTGTGGTCCGAATTGGGAGTTCTTGGTATGTACGGACTCGTGGAGAGACGAGGATTCCGAAAATGTGAGTTTCATATTGGGTTATGTTCCATTAGCCTATTTTGATATATTTATGCTGATTTGTGCTAGTTTTGACGTGCGTGGATGCCGGTTCGAGGAGCTAAGGCGTCGCGGGCATGAGCTTTCGTCGCGCTGTATTGAGGTGAGTAATAGATGTGGGTGATGACCAGCGGGTTCGAAACCCCGGTATACCACTTTGTGACGCTGTATAGCGGCGAGACACGCACACTCTTGAGAGTGCGGGGTCGATCATGAACCGGAGACTATATATTAGTCCGACCTGTTGATATTGTATTATTGGCTATTCTCGAGCCGTCGAACCTCCTTCTCGGATGGTTGCATATATATATATTGTGATAATGGCCACGTTATTGGATCCCGCGAGGATCATTATCATTGTCTTATCATATAGACATGCTAGTTTACTACTAGTCCGCAGCTATTTCTCTTATTATGCTAATTCCAACCTCTGGAACTTGATATTACTGTTTTCCAACTGAAAAATGAAAGAAAGAGTTTTCAAAAACTACTTTTGAGCCTGCGAGGCTGTATCTGCATATTAGTCGACTAGTAGTGGATCGGGTTGCGCGCCGCAGCGAGATATATGTTGGATCGGACTGCACGCCGCAGGAATATCTTTATGAGATGTGCTTGGGCTGTAGGAGCCCCTCCGGAGTCTGAACCCCCACAGTGAGCACGGGTACCCAAAATTGGAGTCGGCTACGCGCCGTAGCGGTCATATCATGCATTTGCATTGCATTTCGCTACATCTGCTAGCTGTTATGCTATTAATTGGTAATTGTTGGTACAGGTACAATGAATATTGATTCTGTCACAGGGTAGCTGATTATAGCTTTACATAGTGCTTTATTGCGGATTTCTTATCTGCGCTGTCTTACCCTTGTTTATTACCACTGAGTCTGGCAGTACTCATTTTACTCCCTGAACCTTGTGTGCAGATCCAGGTACCTCTCAGCAGACTTGATTCGGTAGCTACTTGGAGGCATTGTGCGGGACAGTCGAGGTAGCTGCAGCGTCCGCAGGACCTGACTCCCCTTCTAGCTGTCATTTCTTATCTTGTTGTCTTTCCTTTTCGCACTGAGTTGTTATAAACTTTATTACACTTATGTTCTTTAGAGGCTCATGACTCTTGACCCTTCGGTCTATGGGAGTTAGTATATTTTGGGACTTGGTCTCCCCGCCGTTGGTATAAATATTACTATTGTTTCATATATTTTGAAATGCTTAAATGGGTTAAAGAGAGCTTCTAGCTCCATTGTTGATATTGATTGGTCAGGCTGGCTTAGCAATGTGCTGGGCGCCATCACGACCGGATTTGGGGTCGTGACAAGTTGGTATCAGAGCCTAGGTTTACTAGGCCTCGTGAGTCTTGAGCCGGTTAGTAGAGTCTTGTGGATCGGTACGGGGACGCCTGTACTTATCCTCGGGAGGCTGCGAACCTTTAGGAAACACTTCACATTTCTTGGAATTCTTATCATGCGTACTTGATTCAGCTTGAGATATGCTTTTGAAATTTCTTCCGCACTTCTGTGTATGCATCGAGCGCTCAGTAATATAAGTGCCTTATGTGTAGTGGAACGAGTTCAAACTCAGGAAGACTAAAATGATTATGCTATGTGTATCCTGGTGGAAGGTATTGTGCTGAAATGCTAAATTGAGGCGAGATAGGTGGATTGGTTCTCATGTGTAATTGAAAGGTAGTTGATATGTGTTATGATTCGAGCAGGTACAACGCATGTTCATGTACCAAATATGATAATATGATTGGGTAGTATTGAGACTAATGTTGTCGATATGCATTGTGATGTCTTGTCGAGTTGTGAATGTATTGCTAGGATGGTTTTGGTGATTCTCTGGCAGGTGGATAGGCCAATTTACAAAGGGAACTCTGCCGAAATTTTTGGAAAATTTGGGACTTAGAAAGATTTCTAGTCACCTAAAGAGAGTGGGCTCATTGGTGGTGCGTGTATATCTGCAAGAATTGCAGAAGAGCTAAGGTCTCTGATGATTCGAGTCTCTGTCAAGGCTTGTAAATGACTTGAGTCTCTCATTGTGACATTTTCGGCATCACTTGAGTAATACTGATATGAGTGGTTGAAAGTGCTTTGATGAATGGCTTCGAGCTAAGTTGGGGAGGTTGCTATTGATTAACTGATTGCACTATTGTGTGCTATGTTGATTATGTCTCTAAGTATGTTGGGAAATTCTGGTAAAGGTTATGACACTTCGTAGATCTGATGAAGTACTAGGGTGCTTTGAACTGTTGTTGGTAAAGAATATTCACCGTATAGAAAATAAAGATAGCTGATTGTATCTGTAAGTAATCATGTTCTGCGATGTCATAGTTCTAACAAAACACGAGTGGTTCTACTCAATAGGACAGTTGAATTACAGCTGAATAAGGGTGAATGATGCCCGAGAATGGTTTTGCAGTGTTCAAGATTTTGCTTGTAACAGTCAAGTGCCTTAAGATTTGTGTATGTGGCTAAAGATGGCGGTTTCGTTAGAGAAGATCAAGGCTTATGTTATATCATGTGAATGATGGGATTCTAGGTATCCGTATGGGAAAGTAATGATAACAATTTAAAAATCGCGCGAAGTTCATCAAAATAAAGTATGGTAGAATGTGGTACTTTTGGGAAACATTGAGGGAGTATTCAATGGCCTATGGGTCTTATGTACAAATCTAGTGTGGTAACAGGAGTTGATGTATTATGGTGTTACAGTAAGCGCTAATATTGAGTTAAAGATGAATCGGAAAGGAAACTGGGTAAATGGAACAACTTGTTAATAAATTAAAATGGTATAAAAAGAAATACGATTGATTTCTGGTATGTGGTTGAAGTAATGAGTCTTGCAGACATTGCAACAAAGCTCTTGAGTGTTGGCAGTTGTGTAACTTGATATAGGTATAAGGACTCAGGTCCTGGCAGTTAAACTTATGCAATGAATGGGAAGAAATAGTTTGTGATGTGTTTTATCATGGTTTGAAGATGAGTATATTCCTGTTGGTATGCAAAGCTTGGAATGTGTAATGAGTTTTCTCTATATGGGATCATAAAAGTCCTTGACCAGTTGAGTGCGTCGATGTTTGCGGCGTAGGAAAGGGATAAGAATTTCCATGTTATTTTAGTATGGTATTGTATATGCGATGAGTTATGGAAAAGTTGATAATGGTATATTCTAGGTTTTGAGATCAGTTCATAATATATGGGAAGTCAATAAAATTATTGAGCAGCGCGGACAGCTGCAGGTGAATTAAGAATCGATCTTTCCGATAATTTAAGAAAATGATACTGCTATTCTATTAACTTGGCAGGGAATATGATCCAAAAAGGACAAGGTAATGTAAAATGATGATATCCGGTTGTATGGTGGTATTCTCTTGTTGGATCGACTATAATAACTGAAACGTTGATGGCATAGTGAAATTTCCGAATGGCCGTCGTGGTATGAATGGACGCTTGATGTGCGTTATGTATTCGTACGGTGGAGTGTGGAACCAGGTATAGCGATTCATGTGTTATATATGTGTTGGAGACTAGAAGTCCTCGTAATCCGCCTATGTAGTGATTGTATATCGCGTGTATCGACACCGTTTTGTGATTATTGGAAATCGGAAGCCCTAGTGGCTCTCTCTTAGCTTGATATGATGAATTTGGGTTATGATACCTTATTTCGGACTGGTTGACATAAGTCAGGTCGTCTAGACTAATGTGGTATGGACTATGTCGGAAAATGGCACAAATTGCGTAGCAGAGAGCATCAGAGTATGCTCCAACAGAGTAGTTGTACCCAGGACCAGCAGACGGCTGGTAGGCATTGCTTTGTCAGTTGGACCTTAGTGGCGGATGTTAGTGTAGATGTATCTACCATTGATTAGTTCTGATATTGAGGAACTTTGTCGGATGCGTTTCTTGTGGTCAAACTTGAGGCTATATATGTTTATTATGATGAGCAACTCGACTCGATGCGTATTTATTTGACGAGGGTTACTTGGATCGGGTGGCACGCCGCCAGCAGGTATGGTATCTAGATCGGGTGGCACGCCGCCACGGGTATGTCATTGGAGCGGGTTGCACGCCGCAACAGAATATTGTGAAAATATAGTTAGTTATATGCTACTGGGTATACAATACTTCCCCACTTCTGAGGAAAAGACCATTTTGAGTATCGATTGGCGAATGGCACATCGGTTGTGTCCTTTCGGGATTTAATAGCATAGGTTAATGATTTCACCGTGGGTGAGGTTGATTGCTTGGGTTCAAGACCTAGATCTGTGCGTGGCTAACCGTTTTGAGCTTAGTGGCTTGAGGTGCTTCATGAGTAATAATGTTGGGGTAGAATCACGAATCGCGACAAGGCTACGTGATGTTATGACCTCTCGAGGAGGATTCAGGTACTCTATTTCTATAATGTGAGACGCGATCTCAGTTCTATGTTATGATGGCACAGAGGAATTGAATTGCAGCTCTATTTGCTGGAGACAGTTGTCATGAATTGAGCTGTCATGATTCGAGTGTGTGCATACATTTCTATTGGAGCCTATGTTGTGCTCGTCTTGGCTTAGGCCGGTGTTGAGGTGTCTTATCACCAGTGCGGTGTGTTATAATCGAAATGACCGTTGGAGTCATTAATGAATACGAGCATATTAGATCTTAGCTTGTTAGAAAGGTGAAAATCAAGGTTTGGCTCCGAAACCTATTGTAGTATCAGTTTTAAGAGGGAAATAGATTCACGAATGGTTAACCCGAGAGATGGGTTCGGTATATCGCGTGCTTCAGCTACCGTGGGCAGGATATGGAGGTGTTGGAATAAGACTCTATCTAATGAAAGAGGTTTTCAGCTAGTATTTGGTTATTGTGGCCTGTTGTTGTGATTAGAGACTATCGTCTCGAGTGAATTGGGTTGTTGACACATCATATGATCTCACCCGGGGTAGTGAATATGGGTTATTATAGTGGATTCGAGTGTATCCTGAGTATAGGCATGGGATTTGCATTTGGCATATCATTTCCGAAAGTGCAATGTGATTTATGGTTCAGATGGTCTGTGGAATTCTGACTATATGGTGTTTTCGGACTTATGTAAGATAGGGTGACGTATGATCACCCGGATATATGCTTGGTAAGGTCATTCGGCTATTGGGTTGCTTCTAATACAACTCCGAGTCCGCTCGAGGACGAGCATTTGTTTAAGTTGGGGAGAATGTCACGACCCGGGCCGTCGTTACAGGAATTACCACCCCGTTATGTTGCATTAACATATCTTATGCTTCTATATCAGTGTTAGAACCTATCGGGTGAGTTAGGAGTGAATTGAATTGAAAATGAAGCAAAATGCATGTTTGAAGTAAGTTTGAATATGGAAAGTCAACCTAGAGTTGACTATCGAGTTAGAGTGCTCTGAATCGGATTCTGATGATTCGACTAGTTTCGAGGGATCATTTATGACTTAGGAGAGCAATCGGAATTGAATTTGGAGATCCGGTGTAGAAATAGGCTTGAATTGGCTAAGGTTGAATTTTGGCGAAATCCGATCGATAGGTGAGATTTTGATCCGGGAGTCGGAATGGAATTCCGACAGTTGCAGTAGTTCCGTTAGGTGATTTTGGATATGCCTGCAAATTTTCAGGTCATTCGGACATCGTTTGGTCGGGTTTTTGATCGAATGTGAATTTTTGAAGTTAAAGTTAAACTTAAGCTTAAATTTGTTGAAAACGGACGATTTTGATGTTAACGATAGAGTTTTGATGATTGGAACAAGTTCGAATAAGGTTATAGGGCGTGTTGGTTCTTTTGGTTGAGGTCCCGGGGCCTCGGGTGAGTTTCGGGGTAGTTTCGGACCATTTCTAGGCCATTTTTAACTGCTGGTTTATGTCTGTAGCAGTGTTCTACGCGATCGCGGACAATGGGACGCGATCGCGGTGAGTAAAATGTGCGAAAAGTATTAATGAATCGCGATCGCGTGAAATGCTCCGCGATCGCGAAGAAGGAAAACTTCTGTGCATTGATTCTACTTCGGAAGCTCATATCTTTTTATCTACAAGGAATTTTAAGGTGATTCAAAATTGAAAGTTGTAGCTCATCGTGTCTAGTATTCAGATATATAAAGCAATCGTGATTTGGACATTTGTGTAAATAGTTATGGACGTTACACTATAGGGTGTTCGAGAAGGATCTTTAATACACATGTATAAGTTGGGAAGCTTATATCTATAAATTTATACGGATTCAGGAAATGAGCATCAAATGAAAGTTATAGCACTATGTGTCTAGTTTCCAGAACATCAAACCATTCATCATTCGGAGTTGTGTGCAAAGAGTTATGGCCATTATACTGAAGACTGTCCGGAGGAACCGGAGTTTGTTCACCGCGATCGCGAAGCCTTTCCCGCGATCGCGAAGGGTAAATTTTGGGCCAAATTTTATTCTCCGCGATCGCAGAGCCATTCCCGCGATCGCGATGAGTAATATGCCTGGGCAGCATAATGTTTTTAAAACATTCCAGTCGCGAAATCAACCCATTTTTCCACCATTTTTGGTCATTCTTGAGAGCTTTTGGACGAGAATTGAAGGGATTTCGACGGGGAATCATTGGAGGTAAGTTTTATGAGTTAAATACATGATTTTATCAAAGAATCTTCCATTAATTCTCTGAATTTGGGTAAGAAATCAAGAAAATTAGGGCTTTGAGCAAAAATCTTAAAATGGGGATTTGAAGGACCATTTGTGGTCCGAATTGGGAGTTCTTGGTATGTACGGACTCCTAGAGAGACGAGGATTCCGAAAATGTGAGTTTCATAATTTTTGGAGATGTGGGCCCGGGGCTCGGGTTTTGCCAATTTCGTGATTTTTGATATTTTTCGAGTTCTTTCGATTGGGTTATGTTCCATTAGCCTATTTTGATATATTTGTGCTGATTTGTGCTAGTTTTGACGTGCGTGGATGCCGGTTCGAGGAGCTAAGGCGTCGCGGGCATGAGCTTTCGTCGCGCTGTATTGAGGTGAGTAATAGATGTGGGTGATGACCAGAGGGTTCGAAACCCCGGTATACCACTTTGTGACGCTGTATAGCGGCGAGACACGCACACTCTTGAGAGTGCGGGGTCGATCATGAACCGGAGACTATATATTAGTCCGACCTGTTGATATTGTATTATTGGCTATTCTCGAGCCGTCGAACCTCCTTCTCGGATGGTTGCATATATATATATTGTGCCGTGAGCCAATTATTGGATCCCGCGAGGATCGTTATCATTGTCTTATCATATAGACATGCTAGTTTACTACTAGTCCGCAACTATTTCTGTTATTATGCTAATTCCAATCTCCGGAACTTGATATTACTATTTTCCAACCGAAAAATGATAAAAAGAGTTTTCAAAAACTACTTTTGAGCCTGCGAGGCTGTATCTGCATATTAGCTGACTAGTAGTGGATCGGGCTGCGCGCCGCAGCGAGATATATGTTATATCAGACTGCACGCCGCAGGAATATCTCTATGAGATGTGCTTGGGCTGTAGGAGCCCCTCCGGAGTCTGAACCCCCACAGTGAGCACGGGTACCCAAAATTGGAGTCGGCTACGCGCCGTAGCGGTCATATCATGCATTTGCATTGCATTTCGCTACATCTGCTAGCTGTTATGCTATTAATTGGTAATTGTTGGTACAGGTACAATGAATATTGATTCTGTCACAGGGTAGCTGATTATAGCTTTACATAGTGCTTTATTGCGGATTTCTTATCTGCGCTGTCTTACCCTTGTTTATTACCACCGAGTCTGGCAGTACTCATTTTACTCCCTGCACCTTGTGTGCAGATCCAGGTACCTCTCAGCAGACTTGATTCGGTAGCTACTTGGAGGCATTGTGCGGGATAGTCGAGGTAGCTGCAGCGTCCGCAGGACCTGACTCCCCTTCTAGATGTCATTTCTTATCTTGTTGTCTTTTCTTTCCGCACCGAGTTGTTATAAACTTTATTACACTTATGTTCTTTAGAGGCTCATGACTCTTTACCCTTCGGTCTATGGGAGTTAGTATATTTTGGGACTTGGTCTCCCCGCTGTTGGTATAAGTATTACTATTATTTCATATTTTGAAATGCTTAAATGGGTTAAAGAGAGCTTCTAGCTCCGTTGTTGATATTGATTGGTCAGGCTGGCTTAGCAATGTGCTGGGCGCCATCACGACCGGATTTGGGGTCGTGACAGAAGCATCACAATAAATAGTATAAGGTCCCGTACCTATGGGTAAAACCAATACCGATGTTGTGGTCAAGGCTATCTTGGACTTCTAAAAGCTCGCTTCACATTCATCCGACCATTCAAATTGAACACCTTTTTGTGTCAACCTGGTCAGTGGGGTTGCAATAGATGAAAACCCCTCCACGAATCGCCGATAATAACCCGCTAATCCCAAGAAACTCCAAATTTATATGGCTAATGTCGGTCTTGGCCAGTTCTTGACTGCCTCAATCTTCTTCTGATCAACCTAAATACCTATGCTGTCACAATATGACCTAGGAATGCAACTGAACTTAGCCAAAATTCACACTTTCAAAATTTTGCATATAGTTGGCTATTTTTCAGAGTCTGCAAGGCCACTCTGAGATGCTGCGTATGCTTCTCCTGACTGCGGGAGTATATTAATATGTCATCAATGAAGACTATTACAAACAAGTCTAAATAAGGTCGGAACACCCGATTTATCAATTCCATAAAAGCTGTTGGGGCATTTGTCAATCCAAAAGACATGACCAGAAATTCATAATGTCCATACCGAGTGCGAAATGCTGTTTTAGGGACATCAGATGCCCTAATCTTCAGCTGATGATAGCCAGATCTCAAATCTATCTTCGAAAATACCTTGGCACCCTGAAGCTGGTCAAATAAATCATCAATTCGTGGGAGTGGATATTTATTTTTTATAGTCACCTTGTTCAACTATCGATAGTCAATGCACACTCTCATCGAACCATCTTTCTTCTTTACAAATAATACTGGTGCACCCCACGGTGAAACACTGGGTCTAATGAAACCCTTTTCAAGTAAATCTTGCAACTGCTCCTTCAATTCATTTAACTCTGGCGGAGCCATACGATATGGGGGAATAGAAATGGGTTGAGTGCCTGGAGCCAAGTCAATACAAAAATCAATGTCCCTATCGGGTGGTATACCTGGCAAGTCTGAAGGAAATACTTTCGGAAATTCGCGAACCATAGGCACAGAGTCAATAGAAGGAACCTTAGCACTGGAATCTCGGACATAGCCCAAATAAGCCAAACATCCCTTTCCAACCATACGCTGAGCCTTAACATAAGAAATAACATTACGACTAGTATGACCTGAAATTCCTTTCCACTCTATATGAGGCAAATTCGGCAGAGCTAAAGTCACAGTCTTGGCATGGCAATCTAAAATAGCATGATATGGAGATATCCAGTCCATGCCTAATATAATATCAAAGTCCACCATATTTAGGAGCAATAAATCAGCACGGGTCTCAAGACCCTCAATCACTACAATATATGACCGATGAACTCGATCAACCACAATAGAATCCCCTAATGGTGTAGACACATGAACAGGAACACCCAGTGGTTCACTAGGCTGAAACAAGTACGGTGCAAAATATGAGGACACGTACGAATATGTAGACCCAGGGTTAAATAATGCGGATGCCTTTCTATCACAAACCAAAACAAATGACGACATCTGAGGACTCAGCCTCTGGTCTGGCTGGAAGTGCATAGCATCGGGGCTAGGCCCCGCCAACCTGAGCAGTATCTCTGGGACGATCAGCTGCTGGCTGGTCTCTACCTCTATCAGTCTGAGCTCCACCTCTATGACCTCTGCCTCCACCTCTATGTCCTCTACCCCCGCCTCTAGCTGGCTGGGCAGGATGTGGGGGAACAGGGGCCTGAACCATAGCACGAGAACCCTGCTGCTAAGAGCTGTCAGAAGCTCGAGGGCAAACTTTGCAATATGCCTAAGATCGCCGCACATAAAACAAGCCCTCGGCTACTGAGAATAGCGAAGTGGTGGTGCACTGATAGGTTGCTGATTAGAATAGCGTGGCTGAGAATTATGACCACTAGAAGCATCGTGAGAAACCTGAAGAGCTGACTGATAAGGCCTAGGGGGATGCCCTCTACTATGAGAATCTCTAGCTCCGGACGAGGTTCCACTTAATCTACCCGAATTACGGGGACTCTTATCCGATCCATGACCTGCTCCCTGTGACAGAGCCATCTCGATCTGGAAGGCTGCATTAGCCACCTCCTGAAAAGTGATTTCAGTTCCTGCTCCCATATCCATCTGCAATCGAATTAGCTGATTCAAGCCATCAATAAATTTTCTCACCCTTTCCCGATCTGTGGGAAGTATGATAATGGCATGACGAGCCAGGTCCACGAACCTAGTCTCGTACTGAGTGACAGACATAGAACCTTGATGAAGATGCTCAAATTTCCTGCGCAAAGCCTCCCTCTGAGTTGCTGGAAGGAACTTTCCCAAGAACAACTCTACAAATTGTCCCCAAGTCAAAGATGATGATCCTGCTGTACTGGATAGACAATAATCTCTCCACCAAGTCTTGGCAGAACCAAATAATCGAAAAGTAGCAAAATCCACACTATTAGTCTCCACAATACCCATAGTACGAAGAACCTCATGGCAGCTATATAGGAAATCCTGGGGATCCTCTGAAGAAGTGCCACTGAATGTGGTAGTGAACAGCTTGGTAAACCTGTCCAATCTCCATAACTCGTCAGCAGACATAGCTGCACCATCATTAGCCTGAGTTACTATAACAGGCTGAGCTGCCTCAACTGGCTATATCACAGGAACCTGAGCCTGGGGAATTACTGGCTCCGGAGTGCGCGTAGCAGGAGTCTGATTACCTCCTCCAGCCTAAGAAGTGGCTGGTGCTACTGGTAGTAAACCTGCTCTGGTGATATTGTCCATAAAACCCGCTATCCGGACTAAAGCATCCTGAAGATCCGGTGTAAACATAATCCCTTATGGGACCTGAGCTGGGCCCACTGGAACCACTGGGCTGGAACCTCCTCCTCGATATGAGCCTGAGGTTCTGCCATCTGTGCTGTTGCTCGGGGCTGAGCTCTACCCCTACCTTGGCCTCTAGGACGACCTCGACCTCGACCTCTGCCCCTAGCGGGAGCTGCCACTGCTGGGACCTCAGGCTGCTGGTTAGTAGATGAGGATGCACGTGTTCTTGCCATCTGCGGAAGTACAGAGTAGAAATTCAATTAGCATTTAAAAGTTCAAAGTCGCACGCCTGGAAAGAATAAAGGGAAAATTTTCCTAACTCTGTAGCCTCTGGGGGATAAATACAAACGTCTCTGTAATGATCCCTCAGACTCTACCAAGGTTGTTCGTCAGTTGTGAGACCTGTGCAACCTAGTGCTCTGATACCAACTTGTCACGACACGGATTTCCCACCATCGGGGGTCATGATGGCGCCTACTAGTGGAAGCTAGGCAAGCCAACTATTACTTACATTTTCATTAGTTACAACTCTCTTCTTAAGACTTTAAATAAAATCATATAATTACAGCAAAATAATTAAACTTAGCGGAAGACTTAGTCAATTTTAGTGAATACGATATAGAAAACCCAAACATGATACACTACCCAAGACTGGTGTCACAATACTCACGAACTTCTAAGAATAATACACATAATTGTCTAAAAGAAATATAAGCTGTTTATCTCGAATACATGAGATAACAGAATGAAATACATAGATAGAGGAGACAACGGGTCCTGCGGACGTTTGCAAGGCTACCTCGAAGTCTCAGTAGTCGGAATATCCACAATCTTGCTACTGCCGCTGCTGCTGTCCATAACCTGTATCTGCGCAAAAAGAGCGCAGAGTGTAGTATCAGCACAACCGACCCCATGTTCTGGTAAGTGCCTGGCCTATCCCGGCGAAGTAGTGACGAGGCTAGGACTAGTCACCCACATAAACCTGTACAGTTGAGATATATATATATACAGGAAAACGTTATCGAACTTTTATAAGGAAAGAATATTGCTCCGAAATAACAGTCGATAACTCATAATATCTGCAGTAATCTGATCAATATAACAAAACTTACTTTCATGTCTCAATTCATTTTTCCTTTCATATCTTGTGGTAGGCAATTTAAAAATAGGCTACCGGCAACTATGGCCAATGCCAAGATTCAAATCACTTTATGGTCGACGTGCCACACGATCCTATTTCTTATTATATAAGTGGTCGGCGCGCCACACGATCCCAATTCTTTAATATATAAATGGTCGGTATGCCACACGATCACAATTCTTTAATAATGTATATTACCAGCATTAAGCCAATAATCTATGATCAACAGAAAGTATATAAAACTATTACCGGTATTGAACCAATAATCTTCACTTTCAACAATATTTGTATTACCGGTATAAAACCAATAAATGATAATAATTCAACAATATATCTCCGTTACCGGTGTGACACCAATAACTCTTAATCAACAATTTATGTATATTACCGGTATAAAACCAATAATCTTCACTATCAACAATATTTATATTACCGGTGTAAAACCTATAATCTTCACTTTCAACAATATTTATATTACCAGTGTAAAACCAATAAATTAATAATAAATCAACAATATATATCTGTTACCGGTGTAGCACCAATAACCTTAAATCAACAATTTATATACATTACCGGTATAAAATAAAAAATAATTTCCTTTCACATATTCACATAGGATTAATAGGAATTTAATCCATTAAAGACTCACAGTCATGCTCGACTTGTAACGTATAGATACTCGTCACCATGCTTATACGTCGGACTCTACATTTAACAATTAACACATCAACTCAATTCCTATTCCCTCAAGCTAGGATAGAACAAACACTTACCTCGAAAGTTTATGAACAACTCAATCCGTATCAATGCCTTTTCCTTTCGAATTTGGCTCCAATCCAATCGTATCTGTGAGCACGTGATTTTTGCCCTACATATGAATTACTCCCAAAAATTCAAAATAAAGTCATTTCTTGTATTATTGTAATATCTGTTGGATTTCTGTGTTAATTTTCTTATTATTTGTATTTTTGTGTGTGCATGTTTGTTTACTTAGATTAAGACAAAATACAAAATACATTGTATTCGCTTTCTTAGGATTTAATTTACAATTGAAAGTAGTCAAGTTATTTGATAAAAATGGAGAAATAACAAAAATATGTATTTTTTACATTTAATGTTTAAAGTTTAGTCGTATGACATGATTTTAATGTGTTAGTTAACATGTTAATTGTTGTTTAAATGTTGATATTTGGGTAGTTTTGTTTATTGATTTTACAAATTAATTAGGAATTTTGTTCAATTATAAAGAAGAGAAGAGAAAAGAATTAGAAATCAAGAAGAAAATCGAACTAGGCCAAAAACTAGGCCAAATACTACCCCATAACCAGGCCCAAAACTCCCCATTAGCCCAATCCAGGCCGTCTCCAACACCAGCCAAACGATACCTCCATCCCAGCCGTTGATCTTCGTTGATCAGACGACCCTCATTCCATCGCCCCAACCCGTTTTACACTGACCCGATCATTTTGAGACCGACCCAGCCTCATTTGATGAAACGGTGTCGTTCGATATGCACCAAGAGATCCTGGCCATCAGAATTAATCAATCCAACGGCCAGGATCTCATCTCATACCCCATATATAACATCAACCCTATAGCCCAGCCCCCCCAAGCTCAACCCGTTCATACCCCTCGTATCCTTCAGAGACCAAGTCTCACTCCACCGTATTCCGCCGCCCGCCGCCCGCCGGAAATTGCCTCACGGCGGTTCCGGTAGGCCAAACCTTCCCAAATTAACACCATAGAACCTCCCAAGCCCTTTATACACGAATCCGGCAATCATTAGTCTCGAATCTTACTCGAACGCTTCGAATATTAGATTGAAGTTCGCCAGAATTTGAACTTTTACCCCAAACCACCTCAAATTCACACCAATTGCTCCCCAGACCTCCCTCATACCCCTACCAGCCTTAGCCTGGCTCGAATCATGCCAGAACCAGTGAAGCCCCAAAAAATGAACTCAAGAACCCTAGAATCCAAAAATTAGGGATTCCGTCCGAGTCAACGGTATTTGAAGGCAACAGATTTTAATTGGAGTGTTTTTCGTTTGAAAAAACACTTCAATTAAAATCTGTTTACTTCAAAAGGTGCAAACTCGAATCCTTTGGAGCCGGGTCCGTCCGATTTCGATTTCTCTTCTAGAGGTATTCCATTTTTCTCTTTCTGTGTTGTTAATGTGTTCATTATATTGGTTTAGTCATTCGTTTATTTAATTTTGTGTTTAATTTTAATTCTCCTTCTTCTTCTTCTTCATCCGACCTTTTATTTGGTCAATTGTTCTTTCTGTTTTGTTCATTTGAATGTGCTTGTTATGAAATATGCATTTGTTTCGATTAGTCTCGTAGAATAATTAGTTTCGTACTCCCCCTGTATTTTTGACTGAAAATTGTTGAAGTATTAAACCGTATGTCAATTAGTTGTTGTCAACTACACGAAACTGATTAAGTGAATGTCGTTGATTAATTTCAGAAGTCTATTGGCTATAGTAATGGACAGTGGTATTGTTGACAAGTTGAAATTGGTCTGAATTTGTTTGAATGTGGGATTTAAATGGTTTATGCAAACCTGTTGTGGATTAGTTAACCAACCTAGGATTTGTTGATTAAGGAAAGTGTTAAGAATTAACAGGCTGTAGTTGAGACTAAAGTAGAAGGCATTTTGGTTGTCAGAGCATGCCTGAATTTTAAATTTGGGCTGCCAGAATACTTTTAAACTAAAAAAGGGGATTAGACACTAGGTAATGGGATGAGCAGGGAATGTCATGGCAGAAATTAATTTACTAATGCTGTCGAGTGCTCTTAAGAGCTGGAAATGAAAGCTCACATGGGGAAAATGATTCAAAAGTTAAAGGTACCCATGTGTTTAATGAGAGAGGCAGTAAATTTGATTATTGAGGAAGTGTAAATTTCTGTTAAGTTTGGCTATAAAACTGGCAGGAGACTCACAGAGAGAGGACATGTATTAGATACCTCTTGGACACACAGAGAACAAATTTTCTAAGCTAATACACACTTTGAAAACATTGCTGGAACTATCAGTTTTGAAACCTCTTTTAGCCATCGATTTTCTTTTCTAAGTTTTCTTCCTGCTATCATTGGGAGAACTCTTGAAAGATTTGTTTAGAGATTTCAAAATCCGTTTTAAGCAATCTCCCCTCATATAAACCCGTTTCATTGCTTGAAATCAGGATCAATTCGAGCCTATCTCTTTTGCTTTCCCATACTTTAAGCAGTTCAAGTTAACTAAAGGTTCTGTTGGTTTGTCTGAATTTGGTCTATTGTTGCTGTTTGGTTCTTCTGAAGACTGCTGTTGGGTTGTTTTAAACTCTTTATTTGGTTTAAACCATTCCTGAAACCTCCTGTTATTCTTGGTCATTGGTTCTTCGAGTTTTTTTCGTTGGAATTTGGGTGTCACTGCTGTCATTTGCTGCTGTTATTGTACTGTTGCTGATATATACTGCTGCTGCTGATCTTTCTCCTGCTTCATTGTGTTCCATTCCAGGTACACATTCCTTGGGTTTGTCTACTCTTGCACTAGAAATGGAATAAAAAACCATTTTGAATCCTGTCATTGAAGCCATTACATAAATGACTTTTGTTAGTTATCTGTTAATTTAAGGACTGTTAGATAGAATAGAAACTGCGCTGTTAATCATTAAAAGTTCAAGAGTGTACATAGTCTTCTATGCCTGTTTAGTTCTTACTTTCAGCATATGCGAGTTGGAGGAGAATCTGTTAAGCTCGTATTGCCTATCATTGTAAACTCGATTTATTTTTTTTGTTTTAATTTTCGTCATGCTTAACTAGTTTCTATTTTGTTATCATATATCTAGATCCATGTAAGTAAAATTAGCCAATATAGATTAAGATTTTTCTTTGATATTTTAAATAGGTAATTTGTTAAAGTCAAGTAGTCTAAACATGTTTTAAGGTTTTAATTTGATTGACGTTAACTAGTAATGCAAGTTGTTTTCGAATCATTTTCGAATTTCTTCATTTGATTTTTCTTCGAAATCTATGTGTAATTAAGCAAACAAGACAAGTTAGCCCATGCCTTAGAAACCAATGTTAGGTTGATCTTAATCGCACAGTCTTGATTTCGCCAATTAACATCGGATTAAGGATAGTAAGAATCAAAAAATAAACAAATTTTTTTTATATAATGGATCAAGGTGAACAATTACTATTTCGCGTATTTTGATCAAGTTTCCGTTAGTATATACCTTTCTGTTCAATCTCCGGTATTAAATCAAAAAGCTAGGAAGTAACACATCATTTGGTACGATTCTTTAATTGGAAATAATTTTAAGGGATACGCTTTTAAATAAATTGATTTTTTTTGGGGGTTTAGTTTTACAATGGCTTTAAATCGGCATGGTTTCAAATAAGTAATCCGGATATTTTTTATTATTTACCTACCTGTCAAAATTTGAGTTTATATTGTAATTAATCTTTCTTTTGGTATGGTTTAAAATTAATAGAGCGGTTTAAAGTTTTTCAATCAGAGCATATAATTTATAAGCATGTATAAAATCAAGAATTTTCAGCCATTTATAATAATTGAAGCGACCGTGCTAGAACCACGGGATCCGGGGGTGCCTAACACCTTCCCTCGGGTCAATAGAATTCCTTACTTAGAATTTCCGGTTCGCAGACTTCATTTGGAAAGTCAAAACTTTCCCCGATTTGGGATTTAAAATAAACCGATGACTTGGGACACCATAATTTATTCCAAGTGGCGACTCTGAAATAAATAAATAATCTCATTTCGAATATTGTCACTTAAATTGAAAAAACTCCCTTACGCTTCTACCCCCGGGTAGCGGGCGCGCCAAAAAGAGGTGTGACAGTATCTATACACAATTGATTTAATATCATCAATAATACTCAACAAACTACTTCATATGGCCAATTATAATTTTTACAACATTCTGCCCAGAATAGTGAAAATCGACCCCGGGCCCACATAATCGAAACTCAAGTTTCGAACCAAAATAAATTCATCCAATCATCCACAAGTTCAAATATACAATTTGTTCTTAAGTTCGACCCCAAAACGAGGTCTAGATTGCAAATTCTTTGAAAACCCTTACTATACTTAATTCTCTAATTTTTCTACCAATTTACACATATTTAAACTTAGGAATTCAAATAATATTGATAGAAAATGAATAAAACGAGTCAAGAATCACTTACGCAAGAAGTTTGATGAAAATCGCCAAAGAATCGCCAAGAAATAGTGTTTGAGAAGAGAGTGTTTGTGAAATGGGTTGAAGTTCCCATTTCTGTTCTGTTTTGGGAATTAAATCACTGGGCAACAATTTGTTCATCGCGTTCGCGACACCCCGGTCACATTCGCGAAGAAGGAAAAATGACATGCATCGCGTTCGCGTGGGTCAAGTCACGAACGCGAAGGGAAAAATTGCGGGGCTTCAAATTTAGCCTACGCAAACGCGGGCTCAGCCACGCGAACGCGTAGAGAAAAGGCTGGCTTCAATTTTTATACTACGCGATCGCGAGGACCTGTCCACGATCGCGATGAAGAAATCAAGTTGGCCATCGCGAACGCGACCATCAGGACGCGAACGTGATGAAGAAATGCCTGCTGCAGATTTTCTGCAATTTTTCTAAGTTCAAAATCATCCTGATGCCTATCTGAAACTCACCCGAGCCCTCAGGGATCACACCAATCATGTACACTGACTCAAAAACATCATACGAACTTTCTCGCACGATCAAATCACCAAAATAACATCAAAATCCATGAATTGAGCCTTAAAACTCATGAATTCTTTCAAAATTTCATAACTTCCAAAATTTCCAATTTAAGGCCGAAACACGTCAAACGACGTCCCTTTTCAACCAAATTTTACAGGAAGTGCTTAACCAATATATATGACTTGTACCGGGCGTCGAAACCAAAATACAAGCCCGATACCATTACTTTTTAATCAAATTTCAGATTCATTTTCCTTAAACATTTTCAGAAAACAATTTAACAGAAAAATTCTTTTACCGGGGTTCTAGACCTCGGATTTCAATTCCGGTCATACGCCCATATTTCATATTTTCTACGGATTTTCTGAGACCGTCAAATCATGGGTCCAGGTCCGTTTACCAAAAATGTTTACCAAAGTCAACCATATCAATATTAATATCAAAATTCTTCAAATTTTCCACTTATTTCATATATTTCAACATAAAAATTTGTCAACTTCGTGCCCGGACTGCGCACGCAAATTGAGGCAACTATAAATGAGATTTTCAAGACCTCAGAAGCTCGAAATGATTAATAAAATAAGTGATGACCCTTTGGGTCGTCACACCTGACTGCTGACTACTGGAAATTATTCTCTTGTTCTCAAGGTGGGCTTCTAACTTCTACAAAATAAATAAACAAAGAAAATTTTCTGCCCTAGTTTGGTAACTGGGTACAGCATGTTATCAAATATTAAAAATTAAAAGTTAAAATTTGAATTGTACTTTCCTTGTTCTCCAGGTGGGCGCCTGATTGTTGAAGCTTGAAATGTATTTTGTTGTTCTCCAGGTGGGCTCTTGACTGCAATAAAATAGACAAACAAAGAATATATTCTGCCCCAGTTTCATTACTGGGTACAGCATGTTATTAAAAATTAAAAGATAAAATTTTGAATTGTACTTCGCTTGTTCTCTAGGAGGGTGCCTCACTGTTGATACTTGAAAAGCATTCCTTGTTCTCTAGGTGGACACCTGATTGTTGGACTTGAAAAGTGTCACGCCCCAAATCGAGGGACATGACCGGCGCCTGACCGGGTTGCCCCAGTCAAGCGGACCTGGGTGCCTTCCATTCCCACGCGTTACCCCTGTGTTGACTGTTACTCATTAACCAAAATATCTTACCAACAATGACTGATTTCATAATGCATAAACATGACCATGTGATTTATTTACTAACAAGTTCATAATTTATATTTACAACGCCCCATACATATACATAGGCCACAATCCCACGGTTTACATGTCTACAGAGCCTCTAGGATACAAAAGGGAAATACAATACTTGCCGGTAACAAGGCTCCGGCTATACCTTACAACCAAAATGAAATCCAAACCGAGTGGCATGAACCACACAAGGCCCCGGGGAAGAAAGGGGCTCACCAAAATGGGCAGTGGAAGGAGAAGGATACTACTGCCGATGAGCTGAAGTGCCTGCTACTGATCCACCTACAATCATGACACGAATGTAGCGCCCCCGGCAAAAGGGACGTCAGTACACTTGAATTGTACTGGTATGTATGGACAAACTTTGTCCCAAGTAAACTCAAGCCATTAAATTACATCAACAATTAATTAAACCAGCCAACCATGTTTCCACATTTTTCCTCATTTCAAATAATTCTCACACAAAGCACTTTCTACAACCAACCAATTTAACAATAACCAATCAATCACGTAAAGCACAAGTAGTCAAACAAAGGGGCAATCGGTGCCCCACAGGTTGCAAACTCTCCTGCTGTCTCCTTTCACAATTTCACATTATTGATTTATGTATCAATTTTCAATAGCGATTTCGATCGCTTTCCATCCTTATTGCCCCTGACCACCCTTATTACCTCGGCCACCCTTATCACCCCAACCCACACCTTATTTCACCACGCCGCGGCGCGCGACACGACCCCGCCTTACAGTTGAAAACACAACAATTTCAAACAACAGATAAGGTACTACACACAATTTCAACAAGTTCAAATAAGCAACTTGCACATTGTTTCATGTTCTCAATTACTTCTCAAGCCAATATCACAACCAAGTTACAATGTTTCCACATTCAAGAATATTCACACATGTATATTCAACAATTTTCCATAATTCAAGTGTTTCATTTCTTTCCACAATAAACCAATTCTCAAGTGTTTCGATTTCTTTTCCACAAGGTGCCATATAGGCCATCATAATCATTATTCACAAATTCTTTACCCAATTCAACTCTCATTTACCTTTCGGTTCATATTTCTTACCACAACACTCATAGTTCAACAACAACTTTGAATATCCAACAACAACATCAATTAATCACATACAATTTCTCAAATCAACACATGCCAAACAATTTTACACATAAGGGCGATTTCACAAGAATCAAAATTAGCCATACATACCTGGTGATGAGTTTTCTTCCATTAACTTCCTACTTTATGCTTACCCAAGCTATCTTACTCTTGCCAACCTTGTTCTTGAAGACTCTTACTTCTACTCACTTCTTTTTACTAGAAATCAAGTTCAATAATCATGCATGAGTGTAAAAATTCTATTTTTAAAAGCTATTATATGCAAACCTCTCTTTACCCAATTAAAACTGAAAATCAAAGAAAATAGTTAGGGTTTTTACCTTGAAAATATTGGGGAAGTTGAATCCTTGCCCTAGGATCCCTTGGAATTAAAATGATTGGAACAATCCTTGAAGATGCAAGATTTCTCTCTCTAAAAACCCTCTCTTCTCTCTCTAATTTTTGGTGAGATGATATGATAAAAATGAAGAAGAGGTGTGTTATATTAAAGAAGAGATCGGGTCAAAATGTTACAAAAACTGGGCCGGGGTCAATTATGCGGTCACTATGCGACCGTAGAACACACATGCGGTCCGCAAAGTGACCGCAAAATGGCCTCAAAAATTACAAGTTTCTGTTAAGGAATGCGGCCGGAATGCGGTCCGCATGTTTGATCTGCGGTCGCAAAATGCACCGCAGATTTGACATGCGATCGCATATCGACCGCACATTTGACGGATTTTGAGAAACTCTCTGGAACGATTTGCGGTCGGAATGCGGTCCGCATGTTGATTCTGCGGTCGCATTCTTGACCGCATATTTGACACTTTTTCGGAAAAATTATTTCTCTACATTTTTGAAACTTAAATCATTACCAAGGGTCCGAACCGCGGCTCGCAAGCTCGCCGCGAAGAATTCTACGCATTCCTAACACATTATTCGGACCATGACACCACATCTACTAGGTTTTATGCACAAAAATTTTACGGGGCCTTACAAAAAGTATTTCCTTGTTCTCCAGGTTGGCTCCTGACTGCAACAAAATAAAAAAACAAAGAAAATTTTCTACTCCAGTTTGGTAACTGGGTACAGCAGGTTATCAAATATTAAAACTGAAAGTTAAAATTGAATTGTACTTCCCTTGTTCTCCAGGTGGGGCGCCTGACTGCTGAAGCTTGAAATGTCTCTTTTTATCCAGGTGGGCTCCTGACTTCAACAAACTAGACAAACAAAGAAAATATTTATCCCCAGTTTGGTAACTAGGTATAGCATGT